>CM043119.1:46629216-46831716 GCA_023701765.1 Hylyphantes graminicola
TAAGATATATGGATTGGTTCATTCATTAACGACTCCTTCTAATTGAATTAAAAAGCATCAAAGTCGCCAATGGAATGAACTGGACCGAGAGTTATTCTGCAAGATAATGTAATGGGTAATGTAATCGATTCCAGCTGCGTATTTCTAGCCTCCTTTAGGAGCTTTAACACATTCTGCAAGATATACTTTGCAGAATATGAGCTCTGCTACTGCACCTTTAGTTTGCTATGTATAATCTAATATAAAAGCTGAATCACCGGAAGTTTATCTTTGTTGGATATCGTATTTTTTTTAGCAAAAATTTTATTAAAAAAATTCTCGATTGTAATAGTCATGCTACTATCGCAATATTTCACGCCCTACTATGTTTACTTTAACCTTGTAAGTATTGTAATACTTAAGTACTATTGTTATATTTATTTTAGTATTGTAATACTTAAGTACTATTGCTATATTTTATTTAGTATTGTAATACTTAAGTACAATTGCTATATTTAATTTAGTTTATGTAATTGTCAAGTATTTCTGTTGTTTGTAAGTATTGTAATAGTCACTTGTTATTCTATTTAGTTACTTTAATTATAAAAATTAAAAAATTTTATACATATTTGAGTAAGCAATTGACCTTGTGTTTTGTTCGAACTGGTATTCTCAACCGGAATCAATATTTTTCGTAGCTAAAAATATGTTTACACTTTGATGAGACTTCAACTTTTTGTCGCCCAGCTAGTATAGTGGTTACGAACCTTACTTGCCAAGCGAGTGGACCCGGGTTCGAATCCCAGGTAAGGCATGGATATTTGTGTTGTCTTGAGTACATGCGGGGAACGTGCTCAGTGGGCCCGAAAGTCCTGTGCAGTTTACCATAGGTGCAGATCGTCTGGAGAAAGCTGCCCCTCCCAATCCAGCGACATGCCTAAATTGAGGAGGTGGCGCCATCTTAGAGTAGAAGTCAGACATCCACCCTCTCATGGGTACTCAAAACCTTGTGCAAACGAATGCTACTGCAACCCTCTTGCCTTTCAGGCTACAGCCTGGAGGCACACGACAACAACAACTTCAACTGTAGAAAAATAAATTTCAGTAATTCTTAAGTAACCATGCATATATTTTTATGCGAACTTGTTTTTATGCAAATTACCACAAGTAAACAACTTTTTGATTCACCCAATTATATCGGGACGCATAAAGGCAAATATAATATACGCAAAATAATAACTTAAGTGCATTTTTATGAAATATGAACAAGTAAATTAACTTCTAATCAACTGATGAGAAACGAAAACTCTGCTTTTCCACTTAAACAGCCACCCACAACCGAAACATAATAAACATTCGTCGAGGAACAGTACACAAAGCCAGCCGAGAAACCAGCCAGAAAACAACGGAAATGAACAGGGCGGGGTCCCTCCAACAACACACTTGTCCACTCTTCTTGCGAGAGCCACTTGGTCGACCAAGCCTGGCCGCCATAAAGGGAAACGTTCGGCAAGACTGGCTTCTGCAACTCGCAAGGCATACCCTCCTTCCTGTGCCTTTTGTGGTGGTAACTGCATACCTGAAGACAAAGATGGATGGACAAAAGCGTGCGGTTTTACTTGTCTTTTGACTTTTTTTTTTTGTCTGATGACGAACTCTATTTCGGATAAAACTTTAAAGTCGTGGGGCAGAAGTGTCTGTAAATCTAACTAAATGCATCTAAAAATTGAAATTGGTATATTTTCTTGTCCTTTAGCATGATGTTTACTGTGGTGGTAACTGCATGTCCGAGGGCAAAGTTTGGTTAAGATAGATGGTATTAAAAACTTGCGGTTTTACCTTTCTTTTGACTTTTTCGATGATGCCTGATAACGTATCTTAACTTGGGAAAAGCTTAAAAGTCATAGAAGTCTGCATTAAACACATCTAAATACTGAAATCATTAGTTTTATACTGATGTACACTTTAACTTCAAAATTTGTTATAAATTTAGGTGCTGAAATTACTATTTTTCGTACAAATCATTTTTCAATGCCTTTGACTATGAAGACTGGCTTATATAGGTACTTCGCAAGGCACCCTCCTTCCTGTGCCTTTTGTGGTGGTAACTGCATACCTGAAGACAAAGATGGATGGACAGAAGCGCGCGGTTTTACTTGTCTTTTGACTTTTTCTATGATGCCTAATGACGTAAACTTAAAAGTTGTAGAAGTCTGCTTTAACCCTTTCCTTTTTGCCCCGGTGATATTGCCGGGGGGCAGTGTTCTATGTTAAAACTAACTTAAATCCACCAATTAAAATGCCATTGACGGGATTATCAATTAGTAAGATAAGATTAATTGCGTTTTAATTGGTGGATAATGTCTAATAACCTAAACTTTTTAAAAGTTTGCATTGAACATATCAAAAAATTTAAATGGGTAGTATTTGAGTACACTTTTATTTCAATATTTGTTAGAAGAATTTATTTGTGATTTTAAGAATGAAGACTGGCTTCCATAACTTGCAAGGCACCCTGCTTCCTGTCTCTTCAGCCTTTTGTGGTGGTAACAGCATACCTGAGGACAAAGTTTATTATTTAAGATAGATAAACTAAAGCGTGCGGTTTTACTTGTCCTTAGACTTTTTCTATGCTGCCTGATGACGTAAACTTAAAAGTTGTAGAAGTATGCATTAACTCTATAACGATGACTTTGTGAATACCATTACCATTAACATACTGATTTAGTCGCAGCAGTGCTTGGCGATCTTGCCCCCCACCAAGAAAGTCATAAGTCATAAAGTCATATAACATACTGATTTCCTAATAAAAAAAGAAAGAAAAATAAAACTTTTTTATGTCAAACACAGAAATATATTGGTTGTCAAGGGTGCCCCCGGGCCCTTCCAGACAACACATAAAATTAAACAATCAAAATCATTAACGAAAATTAAAAATAACATTTCAAATTACACCCAAACAAAAGGGGAACAAAAACTTTAATTGATATTTTTTGTTTTCTTTTCTATAAACTTAATTTGGCCTACAAAAATTGTGCTGGACTGAAGTCTTTGTCTTTTATTTTGCTTTATTAAAAATAAAATTAACCGGAAAGCTCATTTTCGGGGGACACATTCTCTTACCAATCGCCGTTAATGTCTAAAAATTTAAATTGGTAGTCTTTGACTAAAATGCATTTTTACTTAATCATGTGTTAGAAATGTACACTCTTAAAACAAAAGCGTGAAATAAACTCCTATAGGAGAAGTGCATTTTCGGCACTGTAAATAAGTGTAAATTAACTCCTAAATCGCTCGTAATCGCCCAAAATCGCTCTTAATCGCCTTAAAATCGCTCGTTTGTTGTGAAGATTGTCGGAGGTTTAACAAAAAAAAAGGTGAAATCCACTCCTATAGGGGAAGTGCATTTTGACACGGAAAGGAGTGAAAATTAACTCATACTGAGTTAAAATCGCTCGTTTGTTTTAAAAGGACAGGTGTAGATTTTTTTTAATGTTTTTGACAATGAAGACTGTACCTTCAAAAACAATTCTTAACAATGAAGATTGGGGTCTATCTGGGCATGTTTCAAGTATTTAGTGGAAACAAAAATGCTAAATAAAACGTAAATTCTTTCTCAATTTACAATTGGGAATCAATGCCAAGTAGACGTCCGAACGGACTACCTATCGAATTGATCGCAGGAATAAACGGGGGAAGGAATTACGTTGCCAGAAACAAGATAATTCATTGAAACAAAAACAAATACTATTTAAGTTCAATACAGTACATATACAAGCAAATTGAAAATGTAAACTTTTCCATAAATAGTAATATAATATACAGGATAATTTTTTGTTATTGAACCTAAATTCTTAATAAACATCATTAATTGTGCAATATTGCATAACTCTTTCATTTCTAATTTTAAACTAAGAAAAGGAACTGCATTGCTATGTCCTTAAAAACTATATCAAAATAGAATCTAAACTTTCATTCGTATGACGCGTTTGCTTCCGTTTACGCACATTACTATCGTCAATATCCATTTTTGTGGCAAAATTCCTCCAATCATTGTCAAATTGTTATATGTAGTAAATTTACAATGTCAAATTTTAACTCAGATTACATTGATCAAACCCTTTCCTGATGATTTGGTAATGAAAATGCAACCTTAAGCATTTTTTTTTCAAGTACAAAAAGTGATTTACGAACGACACATCATATTTCGCAATTATGTCGCTTACATGTACGTGTGATTTCCCTATTAGTTTGTATACAATAGAAATTGCTGTGTAACATAAGGTTTTTACGTCGAAGAACTGTTTACTTCCAAAGAATATGCGTTTTTAACCTCAAATATATAAATTTTAGGCGTCTGTTTCTTTTGTTATCTTTTGTGCAAAATTTCAGTAGAACAGCTTAAAAATAACACTTGCCTAATTATACAACAACGATGAAATTAACGTTAAAACTAGTAATGTTAAGTTCGATAAACTCTTGAATACGATTACAAAAATCTAACCTTTGAAAATATAATAAGAAAATCTAACCTTATGCTTGAGTTACAATAATCAGTCTTTTATAGCATGATTGACCTTACATTTTGATTTTGCGAATTTGTAAATCACTTTCGACTAATTCCATTCGTGACAGACATGACATAAGACAACTTTCTTGGCTCTTAAAAAGTACTAAGTGTTAATTGACTGTTAAAAAATTCCATGGGGTGATGCAAACAAAGGTTTTGATTATAAAAAAACACTGATATTTTCATTCAAGAGAAAATACTTAAAATTAGTTGGTTAAAACATGCCGTGACGGACATGACAAAATTGAGACACATATTTTGAGCGACCTTATATTATTACCATTTGCTCTTAACTGGTATGCATTTCAAGACTAGAATTTTTTTGGAATCAATATAAGATTCTGATGTGCTAACCAGAAAGAAGAAAAATAAGAAATTTATAAATAGTAAAATATTATAAAATATTTATGACGTGCGGCCATGACAAATGTGACGGACATGACAAAGTTTGATGTTCTATATTTCACTCAAATTTAAATTTAATTTTCGAATTTTTTTACAAACTGTTTACTTTGAGGTATAAAAAGAAAAAATAAAGTGTCAAGAACTTTTGCCGAACAGATTTTGTTTAAAATAAAAAAGTTGAAATTTCAAAAATGATGACCATGGCGCATTTTCGTGGAATCAACCTTTCGCCAAATATTTTATGCTCAAAACAACAGCCCAATTCATTCGTCTAGATACTGAAGTTTGCCTGCTCAAGTTTCCTCGGCTGTACCGTGAACTGTAACTATGACATCTTTCAAAGGCCCTTGCACTAGAGCAGCATAATTATGAATTTTTTCAACGTATTTGTACCAATATCATTTTTCAACACATTAATATAAACTTTTCGCAATTAGAGAGCCACAATTTTACACCCAACTAGCAAATATACGTAATATTCGTAGGTTAACACTAATAGTAAATATTCGTAATTTAAACTATATCGTAACTGTTATTCCATTTTAAATATATTTAGCTAGGTTACTTAAAATTTCAGGACTTATAATATCAATATTTAAAAATTTAATGGGAGAAATAATTTCACATTAGTATGATTTTCTAACTACAAGAAATAAAATGAATGTTAAGAAGTAACTTAAAATATTGTTGATTTTATACATTCGTTCATTTCTCCGTTACATTATTCTAATTCTATAGCATAAAATAATTTTTTTATCTTTAAATTTACCAGATAAATTTGTCTGATCTAAAGACGATGTACCTATTTTGCTATATAATTGAGGATAAATTTGGACCTTAACTGCCTTAACTGCCTGATTGAGTGGACCTTAACTGCCTCAAGGAAAATGTCGCATTACGTTACTTTAAAATAGCTACCTATAGCTAACTATACTTTCTTTAATTTCATTATTTGTCTAGGGTGAGCTTTAAATCGAATTAAACTCTTTCTAAATTAAAATTTGAAGCCTTGCAACTATAAAACGAATGTCTTAATGAGTACCATAAACTTACCATCCCCCAAATGTTTTTTGAAAAGCAATAAATTCCTTAGAAATGTATTTTTTATTGAACGTTAGGGAACGATTATTGAATACAGTGTTATAAAAACATAATACCCTATACGACTATTCTCTAAAAATTGTTTGCTTCTAAAGTTATTTCTTTACTTAAAAGAAATAAAAGACACCAATATCTTACGGGAAAATGATTCCTTTTATGGCACATGAAACATCTATTGTTTCTAAGAATACAATTTTATGGTACATTTATCTTTCCATATAACAATTCGTAAGTTTCCCGAAATCGACTTTTTTAGAGGGATATCAAAAAAGTATATTTTGAGAATGATTTAAACGTAAACGACCAACCATTGGATCGGGTCTCTTTTCATGAATAGAATTTCGAAGTATTTTGACAATTGTGAGTTCCTTAAAATGCATTTCACCTTTCACCTAAACTAATGTTTTTAATTTTTTTTTGTTTACTTTGTTGTCACCTGAAAATGTGTTACGGTCATCACAAAAAAAGATTATTTTCAGGACAAATTTATAAATTAAATTTCAAATATTATATAATTGAGTAATATATAAAAAAGAATACTTTTCCGTTTCGCAGACGCAAGCTATGAAGGCACCAAATTTTTTTTTAAAAATGCGAAACCGAATGTTTTTAATGGTCAAAAAAATTAAAAATTTTATTTTTAAAAATATTAACTCGAATTCTTTTATGTTTATTTGTTATTTGGTGAATTAAATAAACTATTGACCTGAGAATTTAAATACGTAAACAGAGATTATTTGCAATTTAACGTAACTGAGATTAATTGGCTATACTTGTGTTCCTTTACTGTGTGTACTGAGATTTGTTGCCAAAAAATTCCGTTTGTCTCCAAAGATTTGTTTTGCGAAATTCGCGATCGCAAAATAGAAAAGTGAAAAGTACCTAAAAAAAGTTTCATAAAAATAGCATTAGATGTATTTCATAACTCGCCATTGTTATTAAGAAATTATGTGTTAAGTGAAAAACTGGTAACCCATAATATAGTGTTTGAAATTTCGTAGTCACTAATTTAATTTTTGTGAAATGCCGATTATTATTGAGAGTGATCGTGTAACTAAACCCTTTAACTCAATAACACTAAATTTTATCTAGACCTTAAATGTATAATTATATTTTTATGTAAAATTATGTATATTTGACATCTCATGTTGAGCCTCTTAAAAAAATTAAATAAATGCGGACTCGTTATACTTTTTGCGACTTAGACCATATTTTGTTTTTGTTTTTGATGATTATTGAAAATTAAAAGCACCTAATAAAAATAATGACCTATAATTTTCCTACATATTCCTGTCCTCATTTTTTGAATTGGAGAGTCCCAATTTTACATCTTACTAGTGAATATATCTGTCTAACTAGTTATAAACAAACTTTCATAGCTAGTCTGACCAGACGTACTACATTTCACAGAACAGATTAGTTAATAATTCAACTACCTAGTTACAAAAGTCGTGCAAAATGGTCACCATTAATTTTTTTCATAGTTTTAATAAACAAAAATAACCTAAATAAAATATGAATTAAAAAATATTATGGATGATGTTATCTTCTTAAAAAAATTAAATAAATGCGGACTCGTTATACTTTTTGTGACTTTGACCAAATTTTGTTTTTGTTTTTGATGATTATTAAAAATTAAAACCACCTTATAAAATTAATGACCTATAATTTTCCTACATATTCCTGTCCTCATTTTTTGAATTGGAGAGTCCCAATTTTACATCTTACTAGTGAATATATCTGTCTAACTAGTTATTAACAAACATTCATAGCTAGTCTGACCAGACGTACTACATTTCACAGAACAGATTAGTTAATTATTCAACTACTTAGTTACAAAAGTCGTGCAAAATGGTCACCATTAATTTTTTTTCATAGTTTTAATAAACAAAAATAACCTAAATAAAATATGAATTAAAAAATATTATGGATGATGTTAAAGACGAAGCAATAACGTAAATCACTAAAACAAATCTGGTCATCAGGCTATATATCGTAGTAATAAATCTGATATCAAAACTTATGAAACGTTTATTTTAAATTTTAAAAAAAATTACAACATCGAAGTTGGGTAATGTTTGCAAAGACCTTGTTAAAATGCAGCAATAAAATAAAAGTCTAACATATGTATCGCACCTATTATTTCCTAATTAGAAGATTTCAGCTGCTGTCATCCATTTTAAAAGCGCGTCAATTTACAATGAAAACAAGATAAGCTAGCTGTCAAGTGGAAATCCCGAAAAGTTAAATTTCCCCAAATCTTGCAGCAAGACCATCTGTTAGATTTGAGGGCCAAGTCGGTAATCCCCCATCAATTGACTTGACGTCTTACTTGAACATGTCACTTGATCTCTGTTCATAATTACGAAACTTGTTACCTATAGTCATTCCTTTATCTCTCTAGTATTAAATTTATTTTATAAGTTAAAATGAACTTAACTTGCGCTGACAGTTTCTAAACGCACCTTCATTCAAGTCTTCTTCACCTTGAAGCAAAAAAATTATCATTATTTACTTATTAAACTTACCTTACCCTCAATCTACATAGTACTTATAAGTAAATTTAAGTCTCAAAATTAAGACTAGTTAGAACTAAATTACGTCCTATATGCTTCGAGGCTCTTATAAATTCTTTGATAAAACGAATTACGCTTATAACAAACTTTTTTGCACGCCTCTTTAGATAAGTTTTAATGTTGCTTGCTTGCTATTTTATTGCTGTTCGCCAAATGTAAAGGAACAACACAAAATGCTTCCAAAATGAGATAATAAGTCAAAAGATGTCCTTTCGAAGACCTGACAAATGTTGTATTTCTTAACCAGGGATGGATTTAAATATTTGCCGCCTGTTGGCTATGATCGATTTGAAACTCTTGTCACATATATTCTCCCCCTTCGAGGAAAGATAGTTGGTTAGCTGCAAAATAGGGTGGAGTGTGATGTTTAAAACAATCACAATATCCCATGCAGATACAGTTTTTCTCGACTATTTTTTCGATTTACATATTAGATTCAACTATGTATTTACACTCGAAAGCGAAATAGTTTTTACGGTTTACGCGTTTATGTATATTATTTGTTTTCTTTCTTTAATATAATAGTACAGTAACCCCTCGCTATATCGCGCCTCGTTATAACGCGCATTCGTATATATCGCGCATTGTATCATGTCTCCCAATTTTTTCAATATAATTAGTATAATATTTATCAAGTCGATCGTTATATCGCGGTTTTTTGCTTGTCTCCCGGGGAGCGCGATATAACGAGGGGTTGCTGTATCATTATAATAAGTTGTTCATGCCGGAGACCGCTTTAATTGGTCGTAAAATTTGCCTCTCCAAAAAATTTACCGCTCTCGGCTACAGCCTACTTAGCCTATTTAGAAATCCGGATCTGTTCTTAACGGTGAGCAGCCCATCACTTTAAAAAATTAAGTCAAGTTTACTAGCACGGGTGCTCTATTCTAACGCCGACAAGTGTGCTAAAATTTTCCAGCCAAGCACTTGTGCATCAGCCACGATCCTATTTGATCTCTCTTATGGGTCCAAATGATCAATACTGATCCAACTCATGTCGTCCGAGCATCTGTAAGCTAAAAAAAAAAACTACAACGAAGTTCTGTATAATTGCTAAAACAGCAACAGCTGCAATCAAATGCGCCGCACATTGCACTGTGAATATGCAACAAATGCATGTATGTATTTTTACATATTTTTTCCATGCATATATGTATTTTTATATATTTTCCCCATGCACATATTATAGTCTATAATACAAGTGTATATAACTTGATGGACTACAAAATAACAAAAAGAAAGTTGAACAAAATAATATTATGATCTATTTTTAATAAGGAAATCTTCTCAAACAACTTCCTAATAACCTTTATGTATGGTAAAATTTTTAAAACTCGTCTTTAAAAAAAAGCATGCACCCCTCCTGCTCTTAGATTCACAGATGTATGAAAAAAAAAATTTATAAAATCTAATTTTTTTACAGATTAAAGTTCAATAATTAAAGAACTAATAATAAAGTCCCCAGAAAAATAAGGAGAGATGTAGAGATAACAGGGAAAATGAAGAGATAACAGAGAGGTTACAAAATCCCACTTTTAAAATATTTCCAAACAATTCCTTCTAATACCAACGCTACAAATAAAGCAAAACAAGAAATAAACACTGACACGTGGAGCGAACGACCGCTGCGAAACTAAGTAAGAATAAGGGATGGTATTAAGAGTGTCATACCCAAAGACTAGAAATAAGAACAGATTACACATTGGCTAACCTAAAAAAGGGAACCAATATAATACCCAAACCATGTGTTTTTGTCGCAAATACTTAGTTGATTTTTAAACCATATACTGTAAATAGTTGGTGTTTCAGTTTTTTAATAACATTTTGACGGGTTTTAATGTGAATATAACAGAATGGGTGTGACATGACGGGTTTTAATGTGAATACGAACGTCTGAATCCGTCACCTGTCTAAATTTTCTAGCAACACACAACATTTTTATAAAATTATAAATTCTGAAAATTTACTGAATTTTTAAATTTTAAGAATGAGAAGTGATAATCATTTGCTACAAAAAAAAATTTAAACAATTTAAAGAAAATATGTTTTTTAAATTTTATTCTCATGCAGTGAAAACAAGCTTTGCACTTTAAGCCAATAGCCTATCTCTAATAATAACTTTGATAAATAATTTTTAAATATCTTGTAATTTTTGTTCACTAAAAGTTGGCAAAAATGTCCAAAAGCAACAAATTTCCAGCCAAATCAGTGTTTCATTTTTATCCCATATACAACCCGTCTTTTTTTTACTATCAGATAGTCAGCCTACTTTTTTAATGTCGTTGATCAATACTCGCACACCCCTCTTAAACTGTCCAATCGTTCAAAGGGATGCGTATTCCAGTTCCTGGAAATACGAACGGATCAATAGTTCCCTAAAACGATACCGGAGAAAAAGGAAAAAACGGGATCTTTTTCGGAGAATGGGAGCATTTTTTTTTACGCCCGGACTTCTTTAAAGACGTTAAATGTTTGATAGCCTAGTCTTTGTTATGGGATGATTCTTTAAAATAAGATGGTAATTTGGGTTTTTTTTAAGGGTAATAAAGGGATAAAAAAGATATTCAGTTGGTAAATAGTTTGACTGTGGATGGAATTATAAAGACTTGAAATTGCTTTTGAAAATACAACAGATTTCAGTGATTAATGTTACGATAGTAGCAAAATGAATTTAAAAATGAAAAGCCTAGTGGATAAGAATGTGCTATCGAACATTTTTTAAACAATTGAGATTTTTCTGTCGATGAACATATTTTCACCTTCTTTAAAGAAGGTATCCTTAAAGAAGGAGACTCTTGTTTTCTTTAAAGTAAACAAGAGTCTTCCTTTTTCATAAACTTTATGTTTAATACATTTTAATGATTGCAAATGCCGTTTTCAACAGATCAGGGGATAAACTGAAAACTTTCTTGCTCATTTTCTTTTCATTGTCATTTCATTCTTCTTTGCTCATTTTTCTTCTTTGTTTTTACACTTTTGCCTCTTAGGTCGTCAATGTACTAAGCTCTTCAAATGGAAATTCATTATTTTTCAGTTTCGAAATCAAAAGAAAGACGCTAAAGAGAAATGTACAATCCCATGCCTTAATAACCATTTAGATAATATTCCATTCGAAAATTCAACTAGTTTATGAACCATTTAAATTTGTTTTTACAAGTTTAGTGTATGTATTTGTTTTAATTCAAATTAATCAAAGTCTATAGATAAATTGTAAAACAGGGATTTGATTAATCAATAAATGAAATAAAGAATGCTGGAAGTTAAAAATGGCCATGAGGGCAAAAAACGTATATTTGCTTTTCAGGAGTATTTCTGAGCTGGTTCTAGACATTGACGTTTTTAAAAATATACGGTAAATACAATTATGGCTAGTAGACTGTTTATTTTGAGTAACAAGTTGGTAGTTTATTTTTGAATTAGTGATTATTTATTTTAAAAAGTATTTCATATACAAACATTTAATTTGTCTTTTGTCAAAAGAGCGGCGCGACAGTTCAACAATGCTATACGGATTATATTCTATTTGTTAAATGTGTTTACATTTTTATATTTTATTGCTCAAATTATGTTTTTTTTTAATGTTTTAATATTATCTTTGCACGTTAGATTGTTTTGTTTGAATTCAATCCGTATGATGTTATTTTTGAATAATTTTATATAACTCTTATTGTGATGTGGTTTGAATGATTCGCTGACACACATTTTCAGTAGTTTTTTTTCATTGATGATGTCATTAAAAGTAATATTTTTAAACTCTTCCTCAATTTCTTAAAATAATCTTAATTTTCTCGAATAACGTTAGATTATTTCCATATCAATGCTAGTGAATTTTCGAAGGTTATTTAAAGATATTTTTGATGTTAAGTTAGATTTAAATTCTTCTGAATATCATCGTCAAAAATTAGGAAAGTTTGTGGTCAAATTGTCATAATTGGTAACACATATATTTATTATATTTCTAACTAGCAGTATGGTTTCCCGTACTGGGAACGTGTTAACTTCGCATTGATTAATTTCAGAGGCATGCTTATTTGTGAAAATACACTCAAAATCAAAACAAAATTAAATTCATGTTGGTGCATGTGCACTTAAAAAAGCACACTAATAGTGGTTGAAGCAGCCTTAGAGCGAGCTCATATCTCAACCAAACTCAATCAATCAAACTAATAGAGGGTGGCGTCAAGCCCCCGTTTTGGCCCGGTCTATGTATTTTCAAGCTCTGTTATGGTCTCGCAATCCCACGTGGATGACGTTTTTTTTTTTAACTAATTATATTAATTAAAAATCACAATCAAATATGAAAAACTAAGCCTCAGGTGCACACGTAGGTATTAAAAGGAATCTATATTAAAATTTCAAATTTTTTAGAGCAGTCTAAGTAGGTCTTTTGCGATCCACAGACATACACACAGACAGACTCTTTCTTTTATTATTATAGACATTAAAATTTTACATCTAATCATATTTTAAACATTCCAAAAAAATAAACAAATTACTATCTGTGCAATAACAGTTATAGCACTGACTATTTTAATATTGCAATTTAGAAAATAATAACGCTATAATTTCTCTCGGCCTTTGTCTAAATTACTTCCCAAGCCACTTTGTTATTATAAGCTTAACAAACATAATTTTTTATTTTACATACATTAATCTCGATTGTTTTTCAAGATATTTAATAAAAAGTGCGTGTTTAAAAAATTGAACCAAATTTGATTTTTTGAAACTCTGTATTTTTTTACTCGCAATGGGCGTTTAGTTTTAATGTTCCCTAACAGATGGCAGCACTAATACTTATTGGATCTATGCAAAATATTTTCTAGTTGGAGGAGAAAAAAGGGCAAACTATTTTTCTATTATATTAATAAATACTAGATAACTACCCTGAACTATTAACTTATAGATTACCAAAACTAATTTAATAAAGTAAGACATTGTGCATAATGACAATAGAATATTTCAACTTTCCTTTCATTTTAAAATTTATTCTGCAATTACTTTTAGAATTGAACTAATACTAGTAATACTATTTAATTGTACCACCAGTGAGTTCCTCATATAATGTCAAAGCATTTCAATCACTTTGGTAAGATATATATGCGAAAGTCTAATTTTTGTTTAGATGTTATCCCTACAAGTCACATACAGAAAAAAGGCACTAAACATTGTTTTACTTTTCCCAAATAATAAATTATTATTTTTAAAATGTAGTGAAAGTAAGGTGATTTCTAAAGCATTTCTGTTTATTAACAATAATAATTCAGCTGATTGTTGCATATTCGTTGCGTTTTCACAAAAAAAAATGAAGGAGTTGCATACCAATTTTTTTAATTTTATCGTAATGATATAGTAACTTTTTGATTATTTTAACAAGTCCACACATGTTGTCCTAAACACATTTTAAAAAATACAGGATACTATTTAATCTTTTTTATATTATATTTCGTTTTTCAGCTTTAGAATTACTTACAGAAAATGAAAAAAAAAATACGATATACAAATATCTCAAATGTTAGACTTTATGGATTTAATTTCAAAATAATTGTTTAAAAAATAATGGCTTAAAAAATATTGTATGATAACAATACAACTTTTAAAACCAATATTATATATATTTTAATTAAAAATTACTACTTTTAATAGTCGATATAATAAATATCGACACAAACACTTTCCTAGTTAAAACCGTATAAATAAACAGTTTCTTTCCTTCATTTGCTTAAATGAGATTACCATGTTCGAATTACGAACTAATATTGGTTATTGACTTACTTCCGTCACCCTTTTCCGCTTCCGTAAGAATTTTAAATAAAAACCTCTCGATGGATTTAGATAGATACTTTACTTTTCCCATAAGAGTTACGTAATTCTCGTTTTTTTTATCCTGTAAGTTATCATCCTGTTTAATATAATACAACAAAGTGGAAACAAATAATTAAAATAGTGATTCATGTTGCTATAATTAACCCCGGTATTGCCTAATTTTTATTTATCGTAGTAATAGTAGTTATCTGCATTCTAAAATACTAATTATGATTTGAAAGACGTTCCCCCCCCCCCCCCCAGTATATTCCATTATATTCTAGGATTTGGTGTGTAAAACAAACAGTAACAAAATGGAATCGACAAAAGATAGATCTATCAACAGCGTAATGTAATTTAAAATTAAATGAAAGAATCAAAAAATAAATAATATTGTCAATAAAAGTTAAAAGATAGTTCAATAAAAGAAAATGAAATTGACAATTAAACATGGGAGGTACACATTTTATTTACATATTTTTAACAAAAACGAAAGACCGTGTGTACAATCAGTAATTGAAATCCAGGTAAAGTAACAAGGAAAACAGTAAATTCGGCGAAAGTAAATTAAACGGAAAAATTACTGACAATTAAGGATGCATCTAGCTCAACGTTTATTAACATGTTATTTCTCAACGTCAATAGTCGAATGTTTTAACAAATTTAAACTTAATACTCTACCCGTTAAACTAGATTTCCGTAAAAGAAATTGCAATTTGTTCATTGCAGATGTAGATTTCTTAACACTTTACAGTTGAAAAACCCCATTTGTTTTATCAAAGAAATTTACCTACTCTTACCTTATTTATACAAATAATGTGTGACTGTGAATCTATTTGTTTGTCGGGAAATTTGTCAAAATACTCTTAATAAAACGAGGAAGTTATACCGCTAATAGTTTATGTGTTCTTTCCATTCGAAAGTTCTTATACTTTATAAAGTCGATTTCATAAACCTAACATGAAAACAAATAATAGTATAAATATATTTATGATCCTGCGAAACAGCAAATTAAAGTACACTAGGTTGTGGATTAAATTTAAAAAAAAGATTGAAATCTTTATTCCTCAATTATTTCTTGTTTTGTATTTATAAGTGAATTACGCATGTCTGATTATAAATTATGGTAAGCTGAATGAGGGATGTTTTTTTTTTATATTCTCAATTTTATACACAAATTTTAATTGTATTAAGATGTATTATTAAAATAGGATTTTTTTTTCGAATTTGATAGCTGGCATTGTGTCCCATTTTTTTACAGTTATAATATAAATGAGTTTGTTCTGTTGCCAACTTTTGGCGATCGTTAAAAAATTAAAGCTTGTTTGTTGAAATAGAGAATGTTTATCTGATTTGTCAGGCGTCATTACATCACAAATTATACCAAATTAAGACAAGTCACTGTATTATAGCTGCTTGGTGAATTTTGAAAGATACATCCTTGCAAATCTGGGTATAATAGGAATGAATATAATAGAATGGCGTCCCCATTTGGGGGAATTTTTAAAACCTCCCCCCAAACAATTATTAAGTTAATTAGTTCTAAAATTGACCTGGACCTTCTTTTTAGAATATATTTGTATGAAAATTATGTTCGGATTAGGAATATACGTGAAGGATTTTGCTCGGGTCTTAAGAGGTTAATATTTAAAAAAAAGATGTTTTTAAGCAAGTTTTGATATTATCTTTGATTTACCTTTGCGATTTCAATGTTCAAGAGCCGATAAAGGGTCTTCTCTTTTTATGTTAACATTCCTACCTACGCCGCATAGCATATTTAGATTTAATCATTCTCAATGCATTATTTTCTATTTTAATTATGTGTGGCTTGATATATTTGGGAGAAAAAAATAATTTTTATAAAAAAAAATATTTATAATGATGTAGTAAAACATTGCTGGTATTAAGTTTCAAAGAGGCACTGACTCCAATTTCTCTAAATTCTCCTTCTCTAATTTTATCAAAAATACATTTTTATCACTTTGCGTCGAAAACCACCCAGTTACAAACAATTTTGTGATATTTTTTAGAACAAATTCAATACTTCTCTTTTATTTTTTACATTTTATATTACAACATAACATCAATTTCCCCCAAAATAATCAAACAATTTAAGCTATTTTTTGTAGTTTGATACTTTTTATTTGCCAAGAAGAAATTGCCTAATATTCTTTCATTGTTTTAATAGTCTTATTTTGTATGTTTAGTTTAAATTTTCAGATTATACTTTACGATTTTTTTATTTGATTTTCAAATGTACATGAAATTGTTCTATAAGTAATATCCACCTCAAATAAAGAATGGCAAAACGAATCCAATTTTTTTTTTTTTTTTAATCTTCCATCAAACAGATATTCTGTAAAATTCTTCCCCAAACTACATGAAACCCCCTCTCCCTCATTATTGCGAATCGAGCCATAGTAATAGAAAGTTTCATCGTTGATGTGGTCATCCTTTTATGACATCACAGAGAAAGTAAACCTAAAACAGGTTAGAAGACGAAAAAGAATCAAAAATAGAACATGATTACTCTGCACACTTTCCTTTTGGTAAATGCTGTTAGAAAGAAAGTAACTAGGCCATGTGGTGTTGGATATATAAATAACAGAAATCTTTACAGTGTAACAATAAGATGGATGAATTATCATTGTCAATATGAAAATTAACGTGTAGGACTTTTAAATCATGTTAAAATCCAATAACTGACCAAAGCTTTCTCGCCAAATCAGTGCCGAATTTTGGCCTAGGCCTACAAGGCCGGGGCCTAGGAGCCCAGTCAGGAAGGGGGCCCTTAAAATGTTACAATCGCCTAAAATTCACCCAAAAAAATTGGAAAATCGGCAAACACTGAAAAACAATTTTAACTTTCAATATAACTCATTGACATCGTTATTTTTTTTTGTTTCTTTTTCCTTGCCAAAGTTAGGGGAGATTTTTCAAATTTTATTACATTTTATTTTTTTATACATATACGTTCGAGAACATAATTTACAAAATATGTCTTTTTAGATTTTTGGCTGTAAATTATGTTTAATATAAAATTTTGAAGTCATCATCCTTCATAATGTATGACAGTTTTTATTGCTAAAAAAACTTTCTATTTGTTATTATAAATTTTCTTTGAAGAACAAACAAAGCTAACAACATCAAACAGGTGAGTGCATGATTTTAATACCAACATTAAAGGGTGGATAGCGTATCTACGTTAATATGATTTTCAATAAAAGTTATATTGTATCCCTCTTTATACCTTATAGAACTATTTATGTAAGAGTTACTTCATATTCCTTTTTTATCGGCAATTAAAAGCTCAATCAGTTTAATTAAAAAATCTGTTATGAAATACCACCTATTAGGTATTTAGATTATTACATCTAAGGAGTCCTCATAGGTAACTGAACTTCCCCCTTGGTAAACCCACAAATTGCAACATACAAGGAGCCCCACGCAAAGGAATGACACAGTTCGTGATCTTATGCTTGTGCTCTTTTGGGAGAACTAGTGTTTGAGCTGTTATTTTCACTCGCAAAATTTTTTTTTATGCAAAAACATTTCAAAATTCAGTTCGCTGTATTAAGTAAAATATATAGCTTTTAATTGTTATGCAAGTTAGATTTTTTCATCCAATTGAAAATTTATGCGTGGTGTAGTTTCAAGTACAAAGGATGTTGGGAAGTACAGCTCTTAACTACCCCGGGCATGGATCATAGTATTTTAAATTATGTCAATAGGATTAGGTTCAAATGGTTAATGATTTCCTACAGTGTATATGAAATATCTATTTTTTAATTGTCAATAAGTTCCAACATGTTGAATGATTCTGAAAGCATGATACATACTGTAAGTAAATGATACAATCTGGCATTTAAAAATAACTTCGGAGTAGTTGGTTGAACTTTCTATTTACTTCATTTTAAATTATCCATTACTTTTTTCTCATTCTTCTTAAAATTAGTCACCTATTTGCATTGCGTGATCAAAGTTTAAAATGTATTAAAACACTTAAAAAAGCCTTTCTGGTAATTGAAGATCTTACTTCCTCTCTTAACTTTAAATAACAAACTGGAAATAACGGAATATTCCTTGTATTCTTAACTCTTCAAACACAAACCAGAACCCACATCAGACGACTTTACGAAAAAGGAAGTTAAATAAAAAGCCATTCTTTTTTTAAACCACCAATAAGAACATTTGAATAACCTGTAACGTGTAGCTTGTCCGAATAGCGCGACGAGTCCAAATGTTATGCTCGAATCGCTTCAAAGAAGGAAAGCGGGAAAAATTTTAGAAAAAAAAAAGAACTACTGAGAGGTCTTTGACTGGTGCTTACCGTGGTGTCCTATATTCCATTGAGGGCCCCGTTTCGAACCAGTCGTGCTATTCCGCAGTTCTGTTTTGTTGGTTGTTCGCATTGGAACACGAGATAGTTTGGTGCATTCGCAAATAAGGATTAACCATGATGGAAAAATCTAAAGTCGCCGTGGATGAAACTTCCAATGTGGATTACAGGTCCAATGATACCAACAGTATTGTCAGCATGCCACCGGTATGTTAAATGCATAATTTTTTTTAATGTAAACATGGAATACATGTTGCGTTGAATGTCCAAAAATTAACGTTGACACTTACCAGTGATTGTCCGAAGCATTTGTATACAGTTAAAAAGTTTGGTGCAAGCTTAGACCACTATTTGAAGCGTTTATTTAAAACTTTTTCGGAGCCCCAAAGTTATGGTTTTTCATCGAAATCGGTATATTACTATATTCTTACTCAAAAGAGAACATTCTAGGATTTTGGTGCAATCTTGCACCAAGCTTTTTAACAGTGCAGGTAGCATAAAACTTATTTCGGACTCTTCCGGTAATGCTTGCAGTCAATGGTGACGGTCGAGATTTACTGAACTTCGGACATACGTACATTGTAGCAGACATAATAAGATTCTCAAGACTTTCAAAACATTTAACTCAAAAACAATTTCCATCTTCAATGTTTGAAATTATTTCGACTTGGAGAAAAAAATTGTTCTTGTCTGAAGAGCAATTGGTATTGATAAATAATATTAGATTAAATTTATTTAGTAACATTTAAATAATTGTAACTTCAGATTCTTATTCGTCATTAGAATTACAATTTTGCTAATAATTTTTTAAAATCTTCTGAATTGTGAATATTATTTTTATTTTGTTTTGTTCTTAAGACACAAGTGGTAACTTTCTTAATGTCACCACAGTTAGTCTTAACTCTTGCCTACGAGGATTTTATGTAAAACTTTCGGGTATCATCCAGAAATTATTTAATAACATAGTATCCTTTGCGAAGCAATAACATTTAACGATTTAAATATATATATCTATAGCTAAACTTATAGACAGAGAAATGATATTCGAAATATTTAGTTCTTAGTTATTCCAAACCATAAAACTTAATTTTTCCCCTTTTGTGGAGTTAATCAGTAATTATCTATCTCTCACCCTCTCCACACGCATTAAGCTTAATACATTGAATTTTTAATAACTATTAAATGTATTAAAACCACTGATTTATTTTACAGAACATTAATTTCGATAGCTTAAAAGTATAAGTTAAGTAGTCATTAACAACACTCTGTAAAATAATGTGTAATATTACGCTCTTAAAACAAACGAGCGATCTTAACTCAGTCTGATTGATTTTCACTCCTCCAGTCTGGAAAATGCACTTCTCCTTTTGCAGTGGATCCTTTGTGTGTTAAACCTCCGACAGGATCACTCCAAACGAGTGATTTTAACTCAGTCTGAGATAATATTCACTCCTTTCCAGTGTAGAAAATGCACTTTTCCAACTGGAGTGGAATTCACTCTTTTGTTTTAAGAGTGTAGCTACACTCAAAAATATTTGAATACAAAACATACAATTTTATTAGAATTGTCAATTAAAAATAAAAATTAAATTAATCAATGGCTATACACCTTGCAAACTGTTTTTTTTTTAACTTTTTGAAAGTGCAACGTCTCAATACTATTTTCACCTCCATGGTACAGATATTTATTACTTTTTACGTATGTAAGAATAACGACAACTAGTCATGTCGGCGAATGCTTGCTTGCACCACCCTCCTCAATTGAGTGCCAAAATTTAAAGTATTTGAAGCCAATAGTGCTAAGTCGTTAACCTTTTCAATACCAGAACATACGTTCTATCAATTCGATCATCAACGACCGAGCATACAGTCCAATACATACGCCCCGATACATACGTCGTCAAATATACATTAAAAAGCAACAGCTTTGCTAGCCTAGAAATTAAGTCTGGCTCTTAAGTTTGGCTCTTAGCCTAGAAATTAAGTTTGGGAGTGAGGGGATTGATGACCTCTCTGAACGCAGATTGCCATATCGTCGGCCAAGGGGCAAAACCGCTGGTCGGCGAAAAAACACGATTTATAAGAGCAATGTTTGCTGGGGCTCTTGGCCTGTGGTTGGTCGACACTTGTTGTATTTGCAAAACCACGAAAGTGCAAAATCAGAGAGATGGAAAACTGAATATTATTAAGCCCACCTTTTTCGAAACTCGTCCATCCCTAGAATTTGCACATTCGTGGTTTTGTCATTTGACCGACTATATCACCAAGATGGTCACTACTGTCTACTTTAGTAAAGTCCATATCAAGTACACTGTTAGACCAGATGGTGACAAATGTGTGTAATTTTTTACTACGAGATGAAAAGGCGGTCCCATTTGGCACCTCAAGGCTTTGATTTGCCTTGGGTCGATGAATCTTGGGCTTGTGAATCACACACGGGGTGCTATTATGGCAACCCTGTATGCCCGCTGACCATACACCAGCTTTGACCTCTGGAGTGCCAAGTGTCACCTTCAGTTTCAGCAGTGTAGTAACTCCTAGTGAATACGAATTGCAACACTCGGTCGTTTGCAGGCGTACGACAAACCGGTGTCGACCACCCTGAAAGTGGCCCGCATCCTCTCGGTGACACTGCTGGCGGTGACCACCATCATCGGAGTCATGGTCCTGATTGGCATCTACATCCGACAGCAACAGCACTGCACCTGCGACTACAACAGGGGAGAGATGGTGAGTATTTTTACTACTGCCGAAGAGCTGGTAAAGCTGGGCACACAGGGATTGACAGGACATGTGAACCTTCGTCAAAAATCGCCAATCTTCCTCCAAGACCTTGCCGAAAGTGGCATTGACCAATCGTCTAGGCCTGCAAGGCTTTGGGGCCTATAACTTAAGGGGGCCCTAAAATTGGCTACAAACCTGTAAAATTTGTTCCACACCTCCTAATTTTGTTTGCTTTTTAGAGAACTTAAATTTAAATTAATCATATATTTGTTTTCTACACCTATAAACACCCATTTTTTTAATATTTGATGATGGACCTTACTTCCAATGGTCCTAACTTTGCAGTGCGTATATTAAGTAACAATATCGTTCGGAAAAATGCCCTCAAATGCCTCCGTGCCTAGGAACTCAACTATTATACTCAGGCTATGTCCTAAAGCAATTTCACTTGTCAGTGATTGGTTTTGTGTGCCAAACCAATCACTGACGAGTGAAAATAGAATCTAGAATAGAATAGAATCCGTAAAAAAAATGTTTGGCGAAGGTTCACAATCTGGTGATGTCCCTTAGCATGCGCATGTTTGGTGACTTAGAAAATTGACTCCAATTTTTTGGGGCAACAAGGATATTTATTTTCAAAAGTGTATTTATTGATAAACACTTTTAATGGTGGTATGCACATATTGGCAAACCTACATTTGATGTAACAGGAATGCAGCTAACTTAGAATATCATGCGAGTTTGACTTTAATTTATAAGTTACTTAGCTCCACATGCATGTATTTGAAAAGTATGGAGCGATATTTTATATATTTTTAAGTTTTACAATACTAATAAAAGAGTTACAGTTATTTTCTTATACAAACTATTTATTCAGGGGAAAATTTGCGCTTATAGTCCTAAGAACTTTAATAGCATGAACTGTATTCTACTTAAGTATTAGTTTACAACATCAGTTTAATTGAAACGCTTAAACTATATTAACTACATCCGTAATTCATATTTTCAATTGTAGACAACATTATTCAGTTATTGCTTTTATTCAACTGATATTCTTAAATCCGGCTGTATTCATAATAGAGAACGTTTTCAAAATTTTCTATTCTCGATTCCTATTTCTCAGATCATATATCATCACAACAAGAACTCTTTTCTTCAACTTCAATTTATTTATATTTTTTTAAACAGACAACAACTACGAATTCTCCAAAAGATCCTAAATACCAAACCATTCCAAAGCATTCCATTCAATCAGTCCTCTCTATAGTAAGGATATTTGGAAAAAAAATTATCATCCTATCTGGCTTCTTCGTGCAGAATACAAAAAAGGTGTATAGCAGTCGAACAAAAATAGAGATCCTAAAGGGAACCAAATCAATTCACTTCCTTACTTCTCATCAAAACATCACACAAACTTATCGCAGACGATTGCTTTGTTTGGCGGGAAACCTTACGTTTGGAATAGTTTGCTCCACAAAAGCAAAAAGGCATGAAGTTCTGATAGTTTCCTTTATAAAATGAGATAAGATTTTTTTTAAAGAGACGTATTTTTGCTCTATTTATGTTTAATAATATATAATTATTATCACCGATTAAAAGATCATAGAACGAATTCTCATGAGTTTTAAGATAGATATTAGTCAACCACAACTATAAGCCTTTTTACTTTAAATTACATTTAATTTTGATTTGAAAAATGCCATTTATCTATCGGAAATTCTCTAATTTCATACAAATACATTTATTTAAAATTGCGTAATTTATTCCGCATTACATTTTAAGTAAATTTTCGGCAATCCAAATGCTGGAAAATATTAAGTTAATGATTACTTGAAAATTACATGAATTTAAGTGAAAATCTTATGAGTAAAATTCAGAGAAAATTATATACATGATGGAAATAAAACTCAATAATCGTTGGTATTTAATTAAATATTTAATTAAAATAAATTTACAAGCAGAAATTATGATATAATAGTTAATTAAAAAAAAATTAATGATAACTTTTACTTCTCGATTACATTTCTTAATCATTTGGTGACTCCACTGTAAAAATAGATGACCCAAAGGAAAAATATCTTTAAAGAGGAAAGCCGATTTTCTTTAAATAGACAAAATTTGTCCTCTAAAATGAGCGACTTTGGTAAATGCTATGTGTCTGAAATAAAAAAAAAACCTCAAAATATGTCAACTAGAAAATTTAATCTATATAATATACATATAAATATAATACATTTGAAATGAATTTTCTTTGGGACATCTTAAAATTCAAAAAAAAAACCTCAAATATGGTGGTTATATTGTTTAAATGATAATACTTTTAAACATGTTATAGCAAAATAGATAATAGGTTTTTTATTTTTTTTGTTGTTGCAAAATTACAGTTCTTATCTGGCCTTTTTAAAGCTAAATTAAAAATTCAACGGCTAATTAAAATATCAAAATTTCATGGGATTTAGATTGTCTGTTATTTCAAATTTTTATATTATCATGTAGGGGTAAGTGGTGTACCTGGGACATATGTGTACCTCGAACCTATGCTGATTCTAGCTCAATTTGCTTAGATATTGGAACAACACCACATGCAGTTAAAGTACTTGCTACCAGGGGTCTCAGTAAAGTTCTATCTGTTTGTTTAAAATGTCAATTTATTATAGAGGTTTCAAAAAACTAAATTCATAGTTCAAAAGTAAGTTTTTGTTAGATTCTTTAGTGTATTTTTATACTCAAACATGTAGTGTTTATTCAGAAAGGATGGTTATGCAATATAAAGCAAAGTTATAGTTACAAAACTGTGTGCTTGAAATTAAGTTAAGTCCAACCTTAACACGATGATTAATTATTTTGTTTTTAATATCCAAGTGGTGTACCTCGAACCTAATACAGGTGGTGTACCTTGGACTGGTCCAAGGTACACTTCTATAGGTCTTATGTGCTTCAGATAGTTGAAAACCCTTTTTAAATTTCCAGTAAATTTTTTCCTTTCAGAAATTAAGTATTTTGAGCTATTAATATGCAACCCTGATTTGTAAAATTATGTAGAATGGAAATTTGTAATACATTTTAATATGGTGTGATAAATAACTTTTCTGTAGTTAATTATTTAGATCTATGGTAGGCCTATAAAATTTTAACCATATTGACATAATATAGAAAATAATTATTGCATGCGCATCAAAAAAGAAGTTTTTTATAATAAATAACTAAGCAGAACATCCTTTTTACGTTTAGGCCTAGTTGTATAAACATAGGGGGAAATATTTGAGTTGTTTTTTCAAATTTATAAGAGAAAGATAGCCAAATGTTTTTCTTAATTTCAGTTTATTCTGCATTTTAACGGATACACCTTAGAAAGATCGCATTGCAGCTGAAAAAGCCAAAAAGGCACTAAAAAAACTAAGGCAATAAAACCCCTTATTATAGCCAATTGACCTAACATAACCATTTACTACAATCTTGACTAGAAATAAGAATAAGTTGTAAAATGTATCTTTGAATTTTATGTGGGTAATAAATATTGGTTTTCGGACTGTAAATCGAGTCTCTCTACCTGTTAATAATTGGTCCAAGGTACACTACAGGTTGGACCAAGGTACACCGCCGGTGGTGTACCTTGGTCCTAATTACAATTTTCTGTATTTATTTTTTTTACAGTTGAAATAATTTAAATAACATATTAAAATAAATATATGTTGTATATAACAACATAAAGTATATAGTAAAAATATTTTTATTCACTTGTTGCAAGTAATAAAGAAATTAAAAATTGAAAAGTCAAAATAGGTCCAAGGGAACCCACCTTCCCCTAAAGTTTGCAAACGGAGAGGAACCCTTATAGCTGTGAGAAACAGAAATAAAGATATAACAGTATCTGATCTAAAAGTACTTAAACATACAGCATTTTATATTTAAGTATAAACAAAAGCATTTTACTTACCAGAAATTCTTAGATATTGCATGCATTCAAACTTTGGCCACAACATATCTTTGGCCATTCATTTACAAATTTTTCCTTTTTTTTTTTTTGAATTTCCATATCCTTCAATCGTTTTGTTAGGTAAATGACACATATAAAAAATTAAATATGTAAATGTATGTTTATAATGGTTAGGGGGGAATCTAGAAAAAATTTATAAGAAGGGTTAAATTTATTGAGTTATATAATGTTAATATAATTTGATAACAAGAATTTGAAGTCTATTGATAAATACAGAAGGACAAATTGTTTAACTACCCCCACATTAACTCTCTCTGCATCAACGTATAAAGGGTTATACATACATTGCCAAAAACTAAAAACATATTAAATATTGAATTGAAGTCTATTGATAAATACAGAAGGACAAATTGTTTAACTACTCCCATAATAACTCTCTCTGCATCAACGTATAAAGGGTTATACATACATTGCCAAAAACTAAAAAAATATTAAATATTGAATTGAAGTCGATTAATAAATACAGAAGGACAAATTGTTTAACTACCCCCATATTAACTCTCTCTGCATCAACGTATAAAGGGTTATACATACATTGCCAAAAACTAAAAAAATATAAATATTGAATTAAAGTCTATTGATAAATACAGAAGGACAAATTGTTTAACTACTCCCATAATAACTCTCTCTCTGCATCAACGTATAAAGGGTTATACATACATTGCCAAAAACTAAAAAAATATTAAATATTGAATTGAAGTCTATTAATAAATACAGAAGGACAAATTGTTTAACTATTCCCATAATAACTCTCTCTGCATCAACGTATAAAGGGTTATACATACGCACATTGGAAAAAACTAAAAAAATATTAAATATTGAATGAGTTATGTATAAAACTATCTTCAAAAGGAAAGAAAAATTAATTCTTTTGGTGATAAGTAAAAGACAGTAAGAAACAATTATTATTGTGTACCTTAGAGATCGAAGATCCATAGATAGCGTCACATTTCACCCCAATTCTTATTTACAATTTGCTGATGTTTCTTATCCAATTATAATATTTAACTGAGTGAATTTTCGACTACAAAAATTAGCATAAAATGTTAATAGTTTTTTTTTCATTCAAATCTAAAAAAGAACCAAACAAATTATTTGGGGAATATTCCGCTCTTTCCATCTTACATGTCTTCCGAGTTCAAAATAAAAACATGGGTTTTTATTTATTTTTTTAAATTGATGCATCGTGTATTCTTCCAAAACATTCAATTCTTGCTTTTACAACAATGAATGTATGTTTCGAAACGGTTCAGAAGAGCTTTCACGTCCGGGATTCATTCCCACATCCCTTAGTTTTATCTTTATTTATTACCTCTATTTGAAAATAGGTGACGGTAAAAAGTTCTTAAGAACAAAGATATATCATACATAATTTCCTGATTCCGAAAATAAGCAATAAAATAATATTTATTCAAAATATGATTAATTAAAAATTCCTTTTAAAAAAATCTTCTCATTTTTTTAAGTCATCTTTATTTTAATGTTTTTCATAATTCTAATGATAAAAAGGTTTTTTTAGAAATTATTGTACAGAAATTACTATTTATAAAATTAAATTAAAAGTACAAACTATCATACTGACAATGAGCTAGTAATATGTAGATGTGTAAGAAGTATACATTTCTATCTATCAACGTAATCTTGTGTAGTTAAATCTAGTACCCAGACTGGTAGTAGGGTCAAGTGGGGTAAGTGTGATTGGAGGTAAGTGTGATAAACAGCTCTTGTAACTTTGGAAATCATTCTAAAAATCTGAAAGTTTGCAATATATAACATTAGACCACTTATAATTAAACTAAAAAGAAATATTGACCTTATTTTTTGTTTAAAGAAAATTTTGAGCTTTTGAATTTAAGTGCAACTGTCTTCTTTTTCTGTGGGTTTTCCTATGTGGGGTAAGTGCGATAAAACAGCAATGGATTTTGAAATGCAAATTTTGTACACTTAAAATTGGAATTCAAACATATATTTTTTTTCTACATATGTATGTTTCTTATAATAATTCACTACCAATTTTAGGATTTGGAATTTACTTGAAGCAGAGAAAGAATTTTCTTAATGAAAAATGCAGAAACCCTGTCACACTTACCCCACTTGACCCTATATTACTTACAATGTTAGTATCAAAATCCTAAAGATTCTCCATGTATTGAATTCGTCCATTGATAGCATTACTTTTTTAAGAATATCACTTTCAGAACCTTATAAATTAACCAAATAAGAAATAGTTATGATTCAAACATCCGAATATTTAGTCTCAATGTGCGTAGAAAAGTGACTCATCAGCTATTGAGCTAATGCTTGCAGAAGCATCCCTTTTCCGCTTGTATGCGATGAGATAAAATAACTACACCTATATAAACGCCTTAAAAAGTTACAAAAAAATAATAATTACTTACTCAAGGTCCTACACTGTAAAAACTGGTGTAACTTTACTCCATTATAATGGTGGATGCTAGAAGAATGGCTGCCACCGTGATTATGGAGTAATGTTGTGCAACGGAGATATCTCTAAAAGGAAAGAAGCTATACAAGCTTCCTTCATTTTTGCGAGGTAACATTACGTAACGTTACTCAGAAATCACGTTGGCAGCACTTTTTTCCAGCCTCCAAAGTGTTTACGGAATAGCATTGTTTACAAAACAAGGATAAGAACAAAACTTTGGTCTTCATTTATTTTCAACAAAAAACTCCTGAATACTGCATGGCATTTAATCGGTTCATGTTTGCTTCCTCTTCCTAGGCATCTGCTAGTCAAGTACAGCCCTTATCCGCCGCCCGCATTGACAGGATGGACCACGAAAACACCTTCACGACCGACGACAAAGACGCCAAGAAAGGCAAAGAACTCTCCAAGCCGCTCAAGCTCGAACTGGACGCCGCACTAGGGGTAAGTATACAAACTTGTCTAAATATAATTACATGAGGCAACGAGTATAGCTCGACGTCTTCAGTAAAATTGCCTTTTGATGTTGAAACTGTTTTTTAAAGCAATGAAATTTGGTTTTATAGACCATATTGAAAGATCCCAAGAACAAGAAAGCTGAAGTCAACTGCGTCGCTGAAACTAGAAAAGCTAGTCAAGTTATCCACCAAGATCCAAAGATGGTAAGTGCATCTTATATAATTTTTCTTTCTTTCATTAAAAAAAAGTTTTAAAGTGAAATGATAACTTATGCTTTGGTTTCAGTAATAGTTATTAAATTTAGAAACAATGATATTGTAATTACTAAGACAATAATAAGTTGAAATTTTGTTTCATGAGCTTATAAATTTCATTTAATGATGCCCGTTTAAGTTACTCATACCTTAGTCGCATGAATTAAGTTCTCGGTAAAATTCTGTCTGGTTTTGTTATAACTTTTTTGTGCAGTTACATATATAAAAAGTTCACTCTTTTACCATTTTTTTATATCTCCAATTAAATTCATTTACCTTGCAAAACATTAAAATTTGTGAAACCAACTCAATTTATGTGGTTTCATTATTTGCAAATGACTTTCTGTTTGTTGTACTATGATAAATAGATCAGAAAATGTTATGTCAGATTTTTTTAATGAACCATTGGCTTACAAAATGAAATGTCACCAACTAGTTTAATGGGTAATGTTTTAACTATTGGTAAGTTGTAATTCCTAATTAATGAAAAATAATAAACCTTTAACTATAAATCATACTTGTTTTGATCCAGTTATGAAATAAAACTATAAAAGCAACCATGCGTTCTAAAATGGCGGAAATTGGCTCTTTAGAAACGGGTTATAGGTTTAATGTCTCACAAAGGATCGTTCATCTATGAAGTGAAACGCAAAAATTCTTCATTATATTGAAATAGTATACCTAGAAATAAAAAAAAATCCTTTTGGTTTCACAATGAATACAACTTTGATACGTATGCTAACGAATTAAAACTAATACTTGAATTCGTTTGGGTTAGACATAAGCTTATTATAATATAGCAGATTAAATGGCACAAATACTTTAATTGATTTTATATTTTGTTTTAGTCCGTGTGAAGAACGGGTATTTATTTGCTAGTTTTATGTAATAAAATATTTTTTTAATTCGTATGGAACGCCTCATCGCCTTGTCTTTGCGCCTCACCTTATCAATAGAAAAAGTCTTCTTGAAAATACACATGGTTTATAAAAAGCTAAAAAGTATTTTAAGTCAAAATGTATAGGTTCAATATTTACTTTTTTTTACTTACTGCAAAATTATTTTTTAACATCATTGTCTTAAAGTGTTAATTATAAAATACCCAGAGACATAACATAGAGTGGACTGCGCATTGGCAAACCTTAAGTGTCCTAAACATCTAACTTACACAGTCACATGACTGTGTCGCGTTTGGCTCGCATCTATGGCGAGTTTACCATTTGGCGAGTTTTTCCACAACGACCTGAACACAGAGGCCGACAATCTAATGTTATGATAAAGAAGCTTGGAAAGGAGCAAGGATGAATCGCTAGTATTTTAAGATCCTCTTGATAGATATCAGATTATTTCTTTGATTTTGTGCGTCTATTTAAGATTACTTGAACAATTGAATGTGGACTCGTTAATAAAAATTAATTTAAAAGAACATTAGTAGGTTTATGTAGAGTGTTGCTGTAATATAAGTTGGTTATTGAAATGGTGAATATTTTCTGCCGTCTCTATAACTTTCGTTCTAACGGTCCGATTTAAAAAAAAAAAAAAAAAAAAAAATTAAATATTGCTTCTTCCTTTATTTCACCTGGAATAAATCAACTTTCTAAAACACATCAATCTATTCCAAATTCAACAAATGCTCTACTTTTTAAATATAAATAACTCAAAAACTAAGATTGCAAAAACAGGTTTCGTTTTGACCAAATTGTAAAAAAATTATTCTACTTCTAAGCTGTCAATGTTCAGACCATTAATTTAATTGACTTAACCCAAAATATTTATTATAATTAGAGTTCTAACAACGTTGATTTAATCATGAATATGATTCTTCAGTATAAAAGAGCTTATAGAATAAATTCCCTCGATAGAAATTATAGTTTAAGAAGAACACAATTACTAAAAGTATGCAGAACTAAATAAATTTTACCCGTGAAAGTGTGACTAATCCTTTTTTATACCCCTCTTTACAATTAGGAATTCACAAGCATTTGGCATCTTGCACAAAACGTTACTGAATTAAGAGTACAACATTCACGATTGTTAACATGCTCAGAGATTAAAAGAATGTAATTAAATATTTATTATAAAAGCCAAAAGAGAAAAATACCAACAATGCTAAAAAAATCGTCTGCAAAAACATTACAAAAAATTCAAGGTGCCGTGATTGGTAGAAACCCACGTGACTTGGACATTGATGGTAGTCTCCACTTCGGTTTGCTAGCTGATATTCAGGTCTTGCGACAATTTGGAATAGTTCGTAACGAAACAGTAGCGTTAAGTTGCTATATGTAGCAACCTTCCCCCTCTTGGCGATTTATGATGTTTAGGACATAATGCTAATCTGCAAGGGATGGCGGTTTTTTAGGAAAAACCGGTTTTCCATTTTCCATCGGTTTTTCCCTAAAAAACCGGTTTTCGGTTCCGAAGGGCCTCATACCAAAAAAAACCGGTTTTCAGTCAAAACCAGGACCACCGGTTTTTTGAAAACCGGTTTTGGTTTTCCATCCCTAAGCTGCTTTACTATGAATGCGCAGTCCACTCTATGTTATGTCTCTGAAAATACCCTATGAATATTTACCTAGCGATTAAAAGAGCAGTGGGAGGGATTAAAAGAGCAACCAATTAGAAAATAACGGTCGGTTTCTGTAACAATGCTGCACCTCAGAGCCAGGGCAATATTTATCTTTTTTGACAACTTTTGCTCAACTATCTCAAATCCTATTAATGCAAATCTTATTGTAGTATACATTTTTCTGTTAATATTTTTCAAAAATATTTAATAGGAGCAGTTATAATTTTTACTTACAGTGTGGTTATAAATAACGCTCGCTATTGGGAATGTTTGTAGTTGAATGAATAATCCAAATGAATCAAAAATTGAGACACCTACTAATCAAGAAGGAGGAAAAAGAATGGAATCATAAAAAAGATAAAATCCTAAAAAATAATCATAAAAAAAGAATAATCATACAAAAAATTCGTCTCTTGACCAAGGTTCTAAATTACGAGGCGTTGCGAATTATGGCCAATTACGGCCAACACAGCTAATGACGCCTCGCAATTTAGAACCCTGGACAAAAGACAAGTTTCCTTTTTTCGAGTAAAGAATGGAATCATAGAAAAGAAACTCTTCTCTTGACCAAGGTTCAAATTACGATGCATAGCCAATTATAGCTTATTACGGCCAACACATCCAATTACGCCTTGTAATTTAGAACCCTGGTCAAGTGACGAGTTTGTTTTTTATGATTCCACTCCATTTCCCCCTTCTTGGTTTATAAGTGTCTCAAAGTTTTTTGCATTTGGGTTATTCATTAAAGCTACAGACCACTCCGAAGAGCGAGCGTTATTTTATAACCACCCTGTATATTGAAAAATACTAAAGATCAACATTGTTTGAGGGTATGCTGCTCTAGCTGTGAGGTACGAAGAGTGATATCCAAAACTAAATAAATCTTCACATTAAGATCTTTAACCATCAAAGTATTCACTTTGATGTTTCCAAAAACATAGTTTTAAATAGTATCACCCGTATTTAAAGTTCCAAACCCATTCCTGGTTTTCTGAAGCAGGAAGAACTTGCAGGATATTGCTCACACACGGATCCCGGCCTGTCCCAACACCACACACGTAAATCCTGAAAGTTTATGGTTCCTCCATGAAAGAAACAATCCACAATGGGGAGTTGTGAGGGCGAAAGGTTCTGACCTACATTTAAACCAGACATAAACAATGCAATCCCCTCGAATAAACCTGCTCTATAGATGAAAAACCAGACAGGGATTTTGACGTTACACGCGCTGTTGCTCATAAGGTAATTATGGTTAAAAAATAGGGAGGCTCGTTGCCCTGATTAGCTTTTGTTAATTTCGCGTTTCACTTGTAGTTGTCAGTTTAGAATTGAAAGTAGGAAAATGATAGTCATGGTGCTGAAAAGTCGTTTATGTTTCTGCATTTTAGTAAAATAAGGCTCGATGTGCTTTTTCGATGTTATTTTTTCCCCGACATGGTATATTTTCTTTAAAGGTGCCGTAATTGAATTTTGCTCTTGAGGGTTGAGAAAAAAGTTGACTATGTTGTAAGTTTTATAATAAATCCACTCAAGTTTTAATAAAATTTTACGATCACCAGCGACACAGTATCGACATAAAAAAATTCAAGTAGAAATGAAGGGTCTGATTATGAAACTCACTTTCTCCAAAGTATAAGTTTTAGGGTTCGGTTCGTTCATTGGCGATTTTTGAAAATGGTAATTTCAATTGCACAAAGTCGCCAATGAACGAGCCTATACCTTAATTATAACTTATAATATGGCGAAAGTGAGTTGCCACTAGACCCTTAAAACTTACCCATCAACAACAATTGAAATAAAATTCGTGCTTCTAATACTTTGCAAAAATATCTTTAATTAAAACACAGTTAAATTTTTTTATTTTAATAAATCTATAAGCTACTTTCTTAGATATTTGTTTACTTTATTGTTTAAAATCTAGAGGGGAAAATGAAACTTTATCTTAACTTTCTGTATGGACAAATCTTTTCAGGGGTTTCGTTATATTTCGTTGGTATTGAGATCAAAAATAAAAAGTACGATCCTATAAGTACCTATACTTTTCAAAATCTTAAGGCTTTGCAGTGACCAAGGTTCATACCAAATCTTTTTAGGGGTGTGTAATTATTTAGTGGATTCATATTAAGGAGTACACTTCTCAAACTCTTAAGCCTTTTTATCAATGACCAGGTTTATACCAAAACCTTTTTTTTGGGGGGGGGGGGTATATATTCCGTGAGTGCTGAGATCATATTAACGAGTATACTTCCCAAAATCTTAAGACTCGTTTGCAATGACAAAGGTTTATACTTATACAGCACACATTGACATATATTCTTTATAGCTGATGACTCCTTTCGGCAACTTCACCACCGACCCCAAGTTGGTGCAGGTGATGGGAGAGAGGATGGTGATGACCTGCGTGTCGGCCGTCAAGCCCAACAAGAAGGCCTCCAAGGGCAGGAAACTCGCCAACAAAGGTGATTCTTAGTATAGATTCTATATTATTAAAACTTATATTAGTACTCAATTACACAGTCGATTATATTTTTTTTAAAAAAAATCGATGGATTTAGGCCAAAAATAGCGGTGGATGGGATTGTCATATTGTTAAAAATCTTGTGCAAGATTGCACAGAAATCCTGGAACTTTCTAGCTGGTACCCCTATTTTTTTATTTCCAATGCAGCTGGCGAGAATGAACACAATTATTTCTCCGGAGGTAGATACAGAGAACAAGATAGAACATATATACATATATTCAAGTCAGGATGCGAGCCTGAAGAGAAGCTCTCTAGCCTCCCAATACCGGGAGTAGGTGGACTCTTCTTTCAGCGCAGGGCAAAGGCGGAGGTGATCTGAATTGATCGCCTGACCGCCGGGGCAGAGGGGACAGGCAGGACTGCTTGCAACCTTGCAATCCTCAGCTTGTGGAGATGTGCATTGAGACACCCCTATTTGGGTAGAGCCCTCTATGTCCCTACTGTGTAGAAAGAGATGCGACAATGGGGCCGAAAATTGTCCAAGCCGGGTTGCCAAGGTGAAGCAGCCGGGGAGAAACTAGTCGGGCTTGCTTGAGCTTGGCGGTTTATCGCTTTTCGTACATATCTTAAAAATCCTTCCCGGGAAGAGTAGTTAGTTTCGCTTCTGCAACTACTGATTTTCTAAATTCAATGCAAGATTTGAATGTTTAAAAGGGTTATCTCAGCAGTATTGCGGCTCAATAGATTAATTTCGGCAAAAACAGTGAAATAAATCGGATTGAATCTTAAAACAGTTAAATAAATTTCGGTACAATCAAAAACAGTAACGATTTCAGTTTTACGACAAATGAATTTAGAATATATGTACGAGTTATGAGTTTGTTTTACTGCATAGAACCCCCCCCCCCCACACACACACACCAAAAAAAAAAAAAACACTGTTAGTTTAAAACCACAAACTTGGAAAATATACTCGAGATTTTCCAGAACAATTGCAGAGCTAGCGTGAGAACGTGCTAAGTGACATTTTTGAAAGAATTTAGGTTTTCTGTTTTAATTTATATAATTGCAGAAAGGCTTCTTTAACGGTAACAAGTTTCCCATCTTCATTCTCTTTACATGTATTATATTTTTTGCAGTTCGCAGGTACCTTTTTCAACAAATCTGAGAAACTTTGAAGCTCATTTTTACCTTTTTGTCACTTAGCACGTTCTTCCACTAAGCTCTTCAGTTGCGTTAGAGTTGAAATTTTCAAATCGACCTTGAAAAGGAATAATTTGTAATTTAAATAATTACTGCTACATGTGAACTTCCTTAATTTTATCTTCGAGTTAAAAAAAAAGTTAAATATTAAGAGTGTATGTAAAACTTCAAAGAATCAAAAGCTTATTTCTGTTAGAGAATAGAATTTTTAAAATATTGAACCAAAACTAAATGAAATGTAATAAAACTAGTTTTTTTTCTTTTAATCAGAATTTTTTCCATTCCTGTAAAAAAATAATGTAAAAATATTTAACAAAAAAGTTAATAGCATAATTTAAAAACAATTGCAAAAAGGATTTTTTTTTATATATATTTAATTATACTCTTTGCAGAAGGATTTATTTTAAACAATATTGGCACACACTTAAATCTAGGATAAAACTGAATAACACTTTAAACACAACAAATTTAAATTTATTACTATATACACATTATTATACATTAGTTTGTCTTTAAATCATATACTTTTATTAATAAATCACAAAATAAAAAAATACTCAAAACAAAAATTCCATATTTACCAATACCATTAATAAGTGACACGATACTTTTAGGTTTTGAGCAGACGAGTTTGTTTACAAAAAGAATCTTCGCCAAGAGTCGCCAAAGAGTAGCCAATTAGAAAAGCATGCGAATCAATATTTATACTCGTATTTCATGAAAATAAGAAGATTCTTTAAATATTTAAAGGGTGGAAAGATTTTTACACACAATACAGTGAATAAATACTGTTGTTTAAAGCGAAATGAAGCAATATTTTATGCATAATATGTTTAAAAAGCCATCATAAATGCATTCAGAAAGTGTACTGTTAAAGGAAAACAGTATTTTTTTTTAAACTACTAAAGTATTTTTGAAGAAAATTATGGTTTTAGAATATTCTTTACACATTTAAGAAATCATAAATAAGCATTAAAAAGTTGTACTTATCCTAAATTTTATGGATTTTTGACGATTGCAAAGGCCACTTTTTTTTCCTATGCTAAGTCTATGAGAGGCAAAACGAAAGGCCCCAGTACCTGCGCAGTAGCGCACAAAAGAAGCCAACGGCGCATTGCATCTTGGGATACATCGTGAGTTTCGGATTTCGAGATCAGTTATGCAGACGAATAAGTCGAAAGCATGGAGTGTGACAGATCGTCTTGGTTAATAATTGTCGGATCCAGAAATTGGTTTTGGAGGAGCTAAGACCTATTTTCAGCTATTTTAATTAATGGAAGCTAATTAATTATCCATTAATCAACTGCATTGGAATTTAAAATTTTAAAATTGTTGCCATATGTGGGGTAATAATATTTATTTTCATACAAATTATTACCCTTTTCACTTAACCTAATGAACCTTTTTTTTGCTAATAAATTATACTTAAAAATAGTTAATAGATTATTTTATTATAATATAATAATTTGCAGCGGGCTCGTATGCATAGTTTTAAGTATAAAAATCTTTAATGAAAACATTTATAACAAAAATAGTATTAATATTTAGTACAATTAGATTTTGTCTTAAAAGAAAAATTTGTTTTTATGAATAGTAGTTACCATTAAAACAAAATTAATGTATTTATACAAGACAAATTGTAATAAAAAACAACTTCAAAATTCCAATTTTGATAAGAATAATTCGAAAACTACTAGGTAAATATATTTTAAAATAACACTTTAATTAGTTTTATGAATGGTAGTTACTATTGAAACAAAATTAATGTATTTATACAAGAACAAATAGTAGTAAAAACCAACTTCAAAATTCTAATTTTGATAAGAATAATTAGAAAATTACTAAATATATTTTAAAGTAACACTCTTGAACTATAAATATTTTTTTCAAAACAATTATTTGTATTTAGTACTAATATTATTACTTCGAATACTGCTAAAGAAGTAATTTCAATCAGTTAATAACTTCACTAATTTATATAATTTATCTATAATTATCCCATTAAAATTAAAATCCATTTATATTATATAAAACATATATTCATTGATGTGCGGGTTTTGCTCAAACACAACTGTAAAATTAAATGCTTTGTCTTAATTGCAAGGTATGCCCTATAATATTACCGAAATAAAGCATTGCCGTCGGGATTGTCCAAAGTTCTGCACATACATATAGCAAAAAACAGTTCACTGTGTGGGATACATGTCTCATAGAAAAACTGTTTGTTCCCTGTTGATTCAGTATTATTTTTCAAAACTGGTATATATAGTTTCAGATATATGCAACAATATCAATCATAATAACATACAAAGCTTTTTAAAAAGAAATTTGGCACGATTATTAACAATATCATCATAAACATAGATTATTCATAATTATTAATACAAAAATAAATTTTAATACACAATTTTTTAAAATTCATCTATAGTCCTTTAAACATTAAGGAGGTTTGTGTTGTGATTAAGAAGAAAACAATTTACGATTGTTTATTCATTAGATCAGGGTTAATTTGAAGATAAATTCTTACTGTCGGCTTTTTGAATGATGACTCGTAAAATATACGAACACAGAACTTTTATTTCACATATTGTTGAATACGTAAAGAACAAGTGTGTTGCTAATCGGCAAGACACAAATTTGTGACCTGCAAGGTGGCTCTATATTAGAGTAATTTGAACCCCCCCTCCCCCCCATTTAATTTCAACACACCTCCTTGACAAATTTCACACAAAATAGGAACATAGGTACCGCCAAGCGTGGTAGAAAGCGTGACCTAGGGTTGCCAACGGCCGCCGTGGGGAACCGCAGCCAAAATATCTTACACATACAATTCAACACAAGAAAAAAAATATGAAAGAAACACATAAATTGGAACAATCAACACAAAACATTTTCATGCAAATTATCAAAGCAACTATATATTAATTACACTAGTATCAAACATTAAAACCTAGATGTTTTCTTAAGCTTAAAAGTACATACCCATTTGCTAATGTTTTAGTAAACAAATCTGCGACATTGTCTTTCGATGACACATATACCAATTTGACAACATTTTGCTTAATGTAATCACGAATGAAATGGTATCTGATATCTATATGCCTGCTACGCTCAGACGTAGTCGGATTATTAGCAATAAATATTGCTGCCTGGTTGTCAACTTTCACACTTATTGGCTGTTGTATGCCCAACTCTTGTAAAAGTCCCTTAAACCACAACACTTCCTTCATACTACGAGCAATTGAAACATATTCTGCTTCGGGAGATGACAACGCAGTACAATACTGCTTCTTGCCTGACCCGACACTGCTGCACCACCTAAGATAACCACTAAAACATTTTATATCCACTCGGTCAAAACCCCAATCTGAATCAGAAAACACATCAAGCACTTTGCCGTTTTTCTTGAAGTCAAGACACAGGTGTTTTGTTTCCTTGCGATAGCGCAGGAGGTGTCTCACACTTCTCCAGTGCAGTTCAGAGTGTTTCTCGTTGAATTGGCTCATGTAGGTCGCACTGTGAGCTATATCTGGTCAAGTCCCACAGGCAAGGTACAGTAAACTACCAATGGCCTGCCTGTATGGTATCTTCTCACCCTCCTCCTTAATGGTATTCCATTCTGCATCTTCCACTTTGTAGTGCGGTAGTGCCTAGTCCCAGGGTCTAATGGAGTTGACGCTCCTCTGATTGAGCTTGCTTCAAATGTTTCCAGAACTTCTTCGATGCATGCTGTCTGGTCAAGCGAGTCGTCCAAAGGCTACACATGACATTTTGACATAGATTTTACCTATAAACCAAAAGTACATTTATATGAAATATATGCAAAATAATATACCCAAACCCAAAATACACAACCTAAAACCAAACATTATTGAAATCCAAAAGGCCAAGGCCCAAAATATTATTTTATGATTTGATTTAACATGGAATTACCCCACAATACACACTTGAATGTAAAAACTACAATCATGCTACTACTGCAACTACATAACTACAAAAAGATGTAGTGTAATTTTTTAAAAATTAGTATCAGTTTTACAAACATATTATAATAGGCTTCCATTAATCAAAAATCACAAAACAGAAAGATTTATTAAGACAGACTTCTAAATGCTTGCACATGTAGCAAAAGCCAAGTTTAATTTTACTAAAAGATGTTTTTACCTGTAGACTGAAATGCCAGCAATTTTCTTTGAAGATTCATTATAACATCCATAGTCTGCACAAGAATTAGATTTTATCTATAAACAAAAACCAAAGTATAAATATAGATCAGAAATGCATGTAAAAATATACCAAAACCAAAACTATACAACCTAAAAAAACCAAACACGCGAGAGGTCAAAACAAGGCCTAATTAACATTATTTTATTATCTGATTTAACATGGAATTAGCCAAAAATTAAACCACAATGCACAATTGAATGCAAAAACTACAATCATGCTACTACTGCAACTACATAACTACAAACAGATGTAGCGTAGTTTTTAAAAAATTAGTATCAGTTTTACAAACATATTACAACAGACTTCCATTAATCAACAATCACAAAATAGAAGAATTTATTAGGACAGACTTCTAAATGCTTGCACATGTAGCAAAAGCCAAGTTTAATTTTACTAATAGAAGATGTTTTTACCTGTGGAATGAAATGCCAGCAATTTTCTTCGAAGATTTATTGCAACATCCATAGTCTGCACAGGACATTAGATTTTATCTATAAACAAAAAACAAAGTATAATATATATAGCGATCAGAAATACATGTAAAAATATACCAAAACCAAAAATATACAACCAAGAAAACCAAACACACAAAAGGTCAGTTCAAGGCCTAATTAACATTATTTTATTATCTGATTTAACATGGAATTAGCCAGAAATTAAACCACAATGCACAATTGAATGTTAAAACAACAATCATAATCACGTTGTTACAATTGAATGAAAAAACAACAATCATGCTACTACTGCAACTACATTATTACAAAAAGATGTAGCGTAGTTTTTAAAAAATTAGTATCAGTATTACAAACATATTATAATAGACTTCCATTAATCAACAATCACAAAACAGAAAGATTTATTATGGCAGACTTCTAAATGCTTGCACATGTAGCAAAATCGAAGTTTAATTTTACTAAAAAGAAGATGTTTTTACCTGTACAATGGAATGCCAGCAATTTTCTTCGAAGGTTTATTGTAACATCCATGGTCTACACAGGGTACTTAAGCAAAATAATTATTAAAAACATTGAAAATGAAATTCCATCTCACTTTATCTTCATCGAATTAGTACACCTGCACAGAGAGTAAACAGCTTTTCTATAACTGATGCATCCCACAATGCACTGGGTTTTGTTATGCGCAGAACCCGGAAAATTCTGACGACAATGCTTCATTTCGTTAGTATTATGGGGCCCCTCCTTACCCCTCCCTCCTCCCTGGGAGCGACTGCCAATTTGTCGCGTCTCTTATAGACGCAGTAGTGATGTAGGGCTCTACTATTTGGGGCATGGATTTACCGCTTTTGCTGTTTATCAAAGTTATTGTTTCGCCTCAAAATTGGTAAAGTCACATTCCAAACAGTGTTAGCTACTAGAAAGCTCCAGGATGATGCAATCTTTGCCAAATATTTTTAGCAGTGTTCAATCGCAGTCACAATCTAGGTAGAGGGAATACAGTGTCTCCCAAAAGTTTTCGTACACTAAAGAAGTTGGCAGAAATTGCACTATATACTTCGTAATAAACAATTTTATCAGATGAATATTTTTAATTCGTATCTTTAAACAGTTCTTAGTGAAACTGAGTATTAATATATATATATATATATTTTTTAATCAAGACGTATTTTTTAAAGTAATAAAATAAAATGAAAATTCCAAAAAGTAAGCATACAAAAGTCTTTGTATACCAAAACGCAAATATTTAAATTTTAACTTCCCTGTACATAAAGTCAAACTTGAATTAATATATATGCAGTTTACAACTAAGTTATATAGATGTTAAAAGCTCAAACTTAAACCCATATCACGGTCCTTATACCGTTGGACAAGTGACAGTTTTAGGAAGTACAGTGGTGATATCACACCAATTTGTCAAAGATTAAATAATAATAAATGAACAAACATAAATTAAATCTAATATAGTAGTAAATTTGTCCTATCTTACAATATGTCCATGGCGTGAAGATCTCATTTAAATTAGCTGAGCTTATTCACTTCGAGAATGAAATATAGTCTTTTTGTGTATAATGTGTGTTCAACCACAATACTTCAAATTTGCAAGTACAAATGTATTTTGATGCATTACATTAAGAAAAATACTTTGCCATTTACCTATATTTTACTTAACAATCTTAAATTGGTGCAAAAAACAATAAAGTATGATTCATTTGTAATGCTGATTCGTAAATGATGTAATTATTTTTTCATAAAATAACACATTTCATTTACAGTTGCAGGTTTGCTTCCTCGACCAAGGAGATCTCTCGAGAAAGAAATGTGCTCTTGCAATTGCGACTGTTGAAGACAATTCTTATCATTCTGTAGAATATTTGGGAATTGATAAGCAATGTTATCCATTTCAAAGCATTTAATGTAATTGGATCCTTGAATTAAATATATATATATAGGTCCTAAACCTAATATTTGGAGATCCCGATTATTGAAATACATCCATTCAAGAAGGGAAAATCATGGTATTGAGGAAACATTTTACTACACTTTTATAATATCGATGTTTCATTTACTACACTTTTATAATATCGATGTTTTGAAATGGATAACATGGCCATAAAGTATGTAGCATAACTAAACTTGATTTATCTTAGAAAACAATTTGAGACCTATGATATCAAGTATTTTCGTTCTTGAGATATTAAGGTTGCTTAAAAATATAGACAAGTATCATTTGTAAATGATTTCTAATTGTTTAAAAATATCTTATTTGAATTCTTCGGAAAGATGTATTTTTATGGTCCACATTATACAAAACTTCATTACATTCCAAATAAGTCATTCCAAAAAAATTGCAATAAATGCAGTATCATGTATTTGAAAGAATTTAAACGAACAATTGTACATATATTGCTTGAAGAATAAGTATATTAATAAAAGACATAGTTTTATGTAGCGATTAAATATTTTAGACAAGTTGTATTTTCTTACTCAAAATAAAACTTTTAACCCATTTTGTTTCTTTTCTTGTGTCATTTTAAACAATATTTGTTATACATTCGGAGGGAGTAATATATCGTTTGATTTTACTGGAAAATTTCATTATAAAATACGTTTCTAGTTTCAAAAATAACCAGGGTCTGATCAGAACTTTAGTGGATGGGAAGCCTTCGATTTGAGGGCTCCCATCACAGCGATACATGAACAACTAATGACAAAACACAAACATATACTTGCAAATAATTTTTATCAAATTAAAAGTTACATTTACCATATATTCAGCCACAAAATTGAATTTTTGTTGTCGTAACAAATTAGTTTTTCCATTGTTAATTTGTTAATTCAATATTATAAAGTAATATTTGACAGTAGGATTGTTTTAAACCAAGTAGATTTATAACAGAATCTGTCACTTACTCGCTCCCACACGACATTTGTGTTCAGCAAGAAAAAATTCGCCAAACACTGTATTGATTCTAGATTAAAGATTACCATACAGAGAACGAACAGACGCCTTCAGAATGTAAATAAACGACTTTTAATTTTTTTAGTTATTTCGAATTTTAAAAAAAAATAGCTAAAGATATCCCTTGATCTCTCGTTTTACACTTAGCTATTCATGCAGTGGAAACAATAATATAGTTTGTCCAAGTATAGTACTCTCATCAAAATAAGATAATTGTGATATCTCGGACTGTTATATGATTCGATTCTAGTTAGAAGGCAGTAAAAACTCCCAAAAAAGATTTCAATTTTGTAATATTCAGCACCTTGCATCCCCAAGAAAGTATTTTACCACAAACCAAGTACGACGGTGGTTGTTTAAACAATTGTCGCACTAGAGCAGAAAAAGAGCACTGATACAGCATTTTTGAAATAGTTTTGGTATGGTCACATGGGGGAATTATGGGTCACTCTCTTTCCGGGGAAAATAATGGTCACTAAGTTTTAAGAATTAAAAATAGTTTTTACAAAACAAATAAATTATGCAAAGTCATACTTATACATTCTATTTTCTTATATCAAGTTCAAAAAAAATGTAACTCTGCAGCAAATAATAGAAAAAAAATACTTTTTACACTACTATAAGAACATCTTCAAAAAAAAAGTGTCTTTGAAAAACATGATTTTTTTTTAAGACCCATACTGGAGAAACATATTTGAACTAACTATTTTGTTGGTGCTATTTTTCAATAGGAAAAGGTCTAAGCTTTTCATTCCGATATAAATTTTTTCAGAATTATTTTTTTAAATGATTTTAAAGATATATCGATTTATCCCCCAGTTTACTGGGGTAATTCTTGGTCACTGGGGTAATTCTGGGTCAGTGATATTTTTTAATTTTTCATGTGTTTTTAGCTAAGTGGTATACGTCATTTTGAAGCAAAAAATCAGATTGGGCTGCATTCCAAATTTCTTTAAAAAATTCGAATTAAGAGTTTATTTGAAATTTAAATAACAAAAAATTTAATCTACATTAAAATAACATGCAAAAGAATGTAAGTGGGAAATTGTGGCATTATTTATTAAAAAAGGTTACATCATTATTCTTCGAGCTTAAAACAAATTTAGCAACTGATAAAGTTTAATTGTTTTCCGAGAAAGAAGATTAATAAAAAGTTAATTCAGGCGTTTAAAAGTTTGCTTTAAATTATATTTTAACTGCAACCGAAAATTAATTTACTTTTGACATGCATTACTTTAAAAAAGAGGGTGACCCATATTTACCCCATGTGTGACCCATAATTGCCCAAAATCCAGGTCACTCAATAATTAAAATAAAATTAATAATAATGAAATTTTAGGTAAAGTTATTATTTCAAAAAATTATTAATTATTTTAGCCTACTCCATACCAAATTAAAACTTTTCATCTTTCATACTTTAGAAAAAAAGAATGTTGTTGTATTTTGACCCATAATTCCCCCATATGACCCAAGCATCCGGACTTATATCTCTGGACTCTCTTATCTTTTTTTTTAGCGCATGCGTCTTCCAAAGAGTTCTATAGTAGGGTAGAGACTGAACCTACCAACCGCATCATGGACCAACACGAAAACAACATAGGGTGGCATGTGGGGCCCGATAGCCGAGTGGTTTGGATCGCAAGCCATAACGCTAGCAGTCCGCGCGCTGTAACAGGTGCGGGTTCGATTCCCGCCTTTGCCCTGAGTGTACTTCCTTTCTCAGTATCAAAATTATAAATTAACTAGCACTTTTTCCACTCTATTCGGGCTCCGTAGTGAGTCATGGCTGCCGATAGCAGCTTAGTACAAGTCGTTCCTCTACCCTACTTTAGAACTCTTTGGCGTCTTCAGTTCTTACACACACACAAACCAGGGCTTAAGATTTGTTATCGTCAAATATCCACAGTACCAGGAAATATATTTTTTTAATTCTTATATTTTTACTAACGTCGATGATTTTCTGGGGAATGATTTCAAGCATGTTGGACACAGTGACAGGATTGTTCTAGTGCGACATAATTAAACAACCAAAATAGAAAATGTACACGTCAAAGTTACGAAAATTCAAAGAACATGTTACTGACTCACAGTGTCTGAGTTATGCAAATATCAATTAAAGTTCTGCCCCACCGTTTCAGAGACAGCCAATAACTGATAAGGAGAGTTAGGTAGTAAATAGTTATAAAAGTAAGCTGATGGCTTCGTGACAGGAAATTCGGAATTTCAAACCTCGTTGTCTTACTCTGAGGAGTGAAATTTGAAAGAAAAAAAAATCTACTTCTTTGGTAAGTTACTATTTTTTTGCCTCCTATATTTTCCGAATAAGTCGAAAGTTCTTTAATCTAGCTACACATTTAAATCTTAAGTTGAATAGTAATTGCTCGTGTTTAGTTAACCAATTAAGGTAGACCCGTACCTTGAAAAACGAAAAATAATTTGAAACTGTCGAAAAACATTTTATTATCGCTTACCTATTGAAGAATATGTTGCCTAAATTTGGTAGTCTTTAGCAGTTTTATTCATGTGTTTTCTTACAGCTTAGATAACGTGCATAAGTACTTTCATTAACAACTAAAATCTTTAACCGTGTTTTTCTCGGAAAGAGATTTCTGAGCTTTTCACCTTCTTCAAACCGCTGAGGTGTGGAGGAAAATCATCCTATCGAGTTAATTTGTCTTGTGTTATTTCATATGATGTAGTAAACAAACTAATGGTGAGTTTTTATGAAATATCATTGTCTAAGTTTAAAAAATGCATTTTTAACTGGAAATGCGTTCTTTTTCTCAAAAAAAATTGAGTGTCCTTGACAATTTCGCCAAACAATTATTTTTATTTTCCAAATGTCTCCATTGTTTTGTTCTACACACTAATATAATGATATAAAAAAATAAAGACTTGAATCGATAAAATTAATTGAAGAGTAGGGATTTAAATATTTGGAAAAATCGGGGTAAAATGTCAACCTTTTTGTCCATGAACTAAGGAATATTTTTTTAACTTGTTTGTTCTAATCATATTTTTCAACTATGCTGAAAATTTAAAGTGAAAATATTAAGAAATAAAAAAAATTAAGCCCTCCACGGTATGGGTCTACCTTAACGATTTTCAAGAAATTTGACCACTGTAAAATGAGCTTTCCACTCAAGTGTCCAGAAATAAACAAAAAATAAATTAAGGCCATTGTACAGAAGTGTATGCAGGGCAAATTAATTGGCATGAAAGATAAATTGGAAAAAACTTGGAATTTTATTCGGTAATGAAAGTGTTAAGGGTATTCATGAATAAGTCGTTATGTCTGTAATAAAGTGTCCCAATATTTGACGGAAGAACTGTAAGGTCAGCGTATAGCTGAAAGTTAGAATTTGTGTTCCAATTACTACACCAGACCTTAAAAAATTATATATTGTCTAGCTATCATAGCACCGACATTTTTCGAATGCACGCTGATCATCAAGGAGTCAAAACTTAAATGAATATTCTTTTTACAGACTAGTTGCTGACGCGTCTTGTAAAGACTACAAATGACTCGGCAACGAGCGCCCCAAAACTGTAGTCTCCCTACTGCACAATATAGGTAAGCTCCTATTGCATTTTTCTATCTTGTGATTATTTGAAAACTTTTTTTAGAATAAAAAATTGAAACTTGTTTATACAAATGCGGTTATGTAAAAGCACGCATACACGTGCGGTCAATGTATTAGTACTTTCATGTGCAAGGTTTCAACACCTAGCATGCTGCGTGTCTTGAGATTTGTCTTTGATATTGACGTTGCTCTTGGTAACCTTGAAATTTAATAAATTTCTTCCAGATAGTTTGTATGCCCTAGTCTTAAATATATGAAGTTAAAAGATGAAGACTTAACTTCTAAGTAAATGCTAGTCTTAATGAGTAGTTGGCTGAAAGTCGTCTTGAGTGATTTACTTATGACATGCTTAAGAGTCGCATGATTACTACATTTTTAGCTTGCTAAATTGGTGCACTTTAACCCGATATCAATAACTAATCATGCGAGTAGTTTTTTGTATAGCATTAAGGTTTTTTAGACTCTTGGAGGATGAGACTGATTTTCTTTATTGGTATTACAGGTTCTTCGCCAAATATTCAACTCTAGACAAAATTCCTCAACTAAAGCCGTCTACCAAATGGCTCTGAAGCGACGCAATCAAGCCTTCGCTTGTCCAAGTTAGGGTCATATGGGGGAATTATGGATCAAAAAATCACAACATCCTATTTTTTTCTAAAGTATGAAAGATAGAAAGTTTTAATTTTGCATGGAGTAAGCTTAAATAATTTAGAATTTATTTAAATAATCACTTTACCTAAAACTTAATTATTATTAGTTTTATTTTAATTATTGAGTGATCAGGAATTACCCCGGGTTTGGGCAATTATGGATCACACATGGGGTAATTATGGATCACCCCTTTTTTTATAGTAATGCATATTAAAAGTAAATTAATTTTTGGTTGCAGTTAAAATATAATTCAAAGCAAACTTTTAAACGCCTAAATTAACTTTTTATTAATCTTCTTTCTCAGAAAAAATTAGACTTTATCGTTTGCTAATTTTTTTTCAAACTTGAAGAATAATGATGATCTTTTTTAATAAATTATGTCGCAATTTCTCATTTACATTCTTTCGAAAATTTGGTTATTTATCGTTTGTTAAATTAATTTACAGTTCGAAGTATCTCGAAAGTTTCTCGTAAGTTTAACGAAATAAAAAGAGTCAAAATATTGAATAAAAATGGAATTTGCATGTTATTTCAATGTAGATTAAATTTTTTGTTATTTAAATTTTAAATAAACTTTGAATTCGAATTTTTTAATGAAATTTGGAATGCAGCCTAATCTGATTTTTTGCTTCAAAATGACGTATACCACTTAGCTAAAAACACATGAAAAATTAAAAAATATCACTGATCCATAATTACCCCAGTGATCCAGAATTACCCCAGTAAACTGGGGGATAAATCGATATACCTTTAAAATCATTTAAAAAAATAATTATGAAAAAATTTATATCGGAATGAAAAGTTCATATCTTTTCCTATTGAAAAATAGCACCAACAATATAGTTAGTTCAAATATGTTTCTCCAGTATGGATCTTTAAAAAAATCATGTTTTTCAAAGACAATCTTTTTTGAAGATGTTTTTATAGTAGTGTAAAAAGAATTTTTTTTCTATTATTTGCTGCAGAGTTACATTGTTTTTGAACTTGATATAAGAAAATAGAATGTATAAGGATGACTTGGCATAATTTATTTTTTTTCTAAAAACCATTTTTAATCCTTAAAACTTAGTGATCATTATTTACCCCGGAAAGAGAGTGATCCATAATTCCCCCATGTGACCCTATAAAAAGCGTCAAAATAAAGGTTTTCTGCTCGACAAGTTTCTGTAAGTATCAAACTGTTAAATACTAGTTTAAATTTTCTGTAGAGATTCTCAAAATCTACGATGTTAATTTACCTGTTCGCGTTACAGGAATTAAACCTTCACTAAATTTTCACTGATGGGGAGGGACGCCGGACACAAATACTTCTCCTGATATCGATTATCCAGATTGTGCAATACCTTTCTGCTCGTCATGCTACAGTAAGTAGGATATCCTAATTTTATTTCACTATTGTGAGCATAATTCTTGGTGACTATTACAATTTCTTAAATTTGTACTATTTGTTCCGTGCAGGGGAGCAGTATTCTTGCAACCTCTCGTCATTTCTGTGGATTAAAGGTATGTCACTGATGGTTTAAGTGAGCTCTAGTACGGCGTTCCAGCAAGACACAAGAGTGGAGTACTGGACAAGAGGCAAGTCCATGAGCGTGTTTAGTTTCACAACTTTATTTTTAAATATACAATAATTATTTGAAAAATTAATTATTAAATTCGTAAACTTTCTACTTTAATTTTTCTTGAGCAAAGTGTAGCCGATTTTTGAACTTTTTTTTTTTCAATCTGTTTTAGTTCAAGTATAAACAATTTTAAAAATAAAAGCTACAATTATTGAGGTTGTAGCCAAATATCGGTGTATTCAAATGAAACTTGAGAAAGTTATTTTCTTTTCCAGATGTGTTTCATGTTGCCGGCCAAGGAAACTGTTCAGTACAAGTCACGGGAATCTTATGTCGTCGGGTCTGCGGTTGACGATCAACTGTTGTGTTATTCTAAACTGCTGTGGAAAGGTACTGTGTTTATACTATAACTTTGAGAAACACTTAAATTGATCGTTTGCATTTATCTACCAGTAAGGTGTTTTCCGAAACCTTATCCCTAATGGTGTTCATAGCTGGGTTAAATTGAGTGTGATGGTAACTCCCGTGCGACGTGCGACGTTATCCAACCAAATCTTGCTTTCTAGTAGAGTATAAAAACGACTGCCCATTAAAGATAATGTATGGATGTTAGACATAACGGCTTAATCCTATGTTCTTGTATATAGATAAAAGAAATTGAATTTTGTGCTGTAATTCCGTTTGAAGGGTATTTAAGTTGTGGGGAATTTATTCGAAGCTAATTACCATGTTTTAAGTTTAGATAAGTGGTTGTTGCTGGGATATTTAGAGTATTACTTCGTGCAATTCTGAACAATTTAAAACTACTGCCTCTTTAACTTGGTGATTGAATTTATTCAGACTTTCAATATCTCTAAGATTCCAAATTTCTTTGCATTTCTAACTACTTATTAAGTTAGTCAAGTGGGTTTTGCCGATAACAAATGTGATAACAATTTAAATCTGCTGCTATAGCGGGTTTTCGTTTTTATAAGTAGTATTTTATAAAAATATGTAACAAAATTTTCACTTCATTCTCCATCCAGTTTTAACATGCGCACCACCGGTTACATTCGTTACTTTACAAAGATTCAAGACTAAGATACCAGTTAACAATAGTCTACAATAAACTAGGGCAACGCAAGTTAAACCTAGTTAGATTACTTAAACTTCAACGCAAAAACTTCCATACAATTATTCACCTAAAATTTCAATTAAGTTTGTTATTTAGATTGAACTAATTTTGTCCCTGAAGGAGATTAATCCGAGTAAAAACAAACGCGACAAATTATATGGAAGCTTCAAACTATCCAGTAGTAAATCTAATTCCAATTTTTTAGAACTATTCTTTTGTTGCATTTCTAAAGGTTCCTGAGCAAGCAGATGTCAGTCTGCAAGTACAAAGATAAGATGACTAATATATTAACTGTAAAAAATAAGAATTACAAGATCTTGGGTACTCGTGCATCGGTTACTAAATCAAGGTAATCTTCAAATTTGCCCCACGTTCATTTAAATTGAAATATTCTGTTGCATCCCTGGGAAATCCATGAGGAGTCTTCAGGAGTTTCGATGAATTTCATTTATCCTTGGATCCTTTCTGTATCTTAATAAACAACTATGCCAAATGAAAGACTATATTTCGTTTAAAACGATATTAATTATTTAAATGAATCTGAGCAACTTTGCTTCTACGTATTAGCAACATAATTATAAAATTTAATTGTACCCCACCTAATCACGAATTCTAATTATGATAGTGATAATTTAATACCGCAGTGTACAAGATGACGCAAGTTTATTGACCTCTGAATAGATTATACCACATCGATACTTAGCATTGTTGTAATCACTAAACTAACCGTACTATAACGTTCAACCAATCCAAGTCGGTATAATTCAAAATTTTCAGTTTTTGATTGACTTTCTCTACAGTTTGGATGCGCCACCAAATACTTAAGTAGATTGACAAATGTGAAAAATCAAGCAAAAATACTATTTTAGAATTAATATGCTTCGCTACAAAATTTTATTGGTTTGACAATTCGTGGTCAGTTAAGACAATTTCCGGGTCGATAAGAGTAACAGCATTCCAACCTAAACTGTGCCGAAAATTTCATGTTTTTAAACTTGTCAAACTTTAACTGGAAACTTTAAAGTCTTATTCACTGAAATGTTCTTGAGAAGATAAAATTCTGAACTTGTCGAACTCTATTGTGTAAAACGTCTATTATATTTTATTCTTGAAGTATTAGTATAAAGATCACATTCGTAGAATATCTAGTTGTCTTAGCCTCCAGTCCATTGATTTTACAAATCGGGCAGATTGGTATGCATTAGTATATGAGCATTTAGTTTGATTTTACATTTCTCCGCGCGGAAGAAGTTGGTTCTTCGAATCGTAGCCTAAACTATCGGAGCCCTGAAACTAAAATTATACAATAGGAATAGTTAAATCAAACTTGCAATTAATTAGATATCTTCATAGAACACGATTCATAATTTTTGATATTACGTGTGAAGAATTATTTCACAATTTACTTTTGTACCATTATCAATGGTACTCGTCCTCCCAATTTAAAATGATTAAAAACGCTAAATTCCGGCAAGTTATCAAAAGCTTAAAATGAAGCACAATTTAAAATTAAGCTCGATTTATGCAAGTATTTTACGAGCAAGTATCAAATTTAAAATTTCAAAATTAGTTAAATCGAATTTCCAAAACTTCCCGAAAGTGAATAATTAGACTAAAATGTAAGCACTCCAGTTAATCTATAATATAGGCAATCTGTATAATAAAATTTTTTAAATTAAGATTTTAAATAATTAAGATTTTAGTTAGTGGCGAAATCGAGTGTTCTAGGTCTTATTTTTTTCTCTGGCGCCAGTAGCTTTCGCGTTCAAAGGCAAATTCATCGTCTTTGCGAACGCTCGAAGACGTTGCTATCGAAAATCTTCTTGCACTTAAATTTTTTAGCCTGTTGGACCAAATTAGTCTAAGCCGTATAAATTTAATGCCTTTTCAAAAATTTCTTGGAGACCAAAAGTTGGCTCTGGTTTCTTTAATTCAACCAAAAAACCTTTAGAGTCTAGAAAGTACGCTGTTCAGTTGAATTCGAGGCCTCACAAACAATTTCTAAGTGCCTGGAACGCTTTGTTAAACTATTACAGGTTTAGAGCTAACTACTTTCGATAAGTACCAGTTCTAATTATACATACCAATTACGGCATTTAATAGCTTTGTAAATTTTAATTGTTCAAGTTCTTTCAAATTTAAGTTCTAATAAGAATCGAAATTTCGTTAAAAATATTTAACTTATCTCGCAATGTTTCAAATTCACTTTTATAAAATCCTTTTAAATACTAAACATTCAAGCTACCGCTCAGTAAATTCTATTTTGGATGTGTAAAACGATTGATTTTAAATTGAAGTACTCGACTTCAACATCGTAAACAAATAAATCAATAAAAATGACTTTAAATAAGTAACCTATTATTTAAAGGTAATATTGAGAACGGCCTAAGTGGACTTGAAGACTATGAATTGACGGGACAGTCGTAAAGGGATGTTATCTGTATACAAGACTAGGTATTCTACGAACATGTGATCTTGCATCGGTTATAGAAATTAATATTTTAAATAATCTATTGATGAAGCTACAGTGATTCAAAATTGCGACGTCCGATTGTTAATAGTACTATTGCGCCATCGGTTCCACCAAACCTAATTTCAGAAATTAATCTCGTGATATAAAGCTTCAGTTGTCTGCAAACAATCAAGTGGCCCTAAATTAATTTGTCTTTAATATAGTTTGTTTCTTGAAACAGTTAACACTAAATAACCTCGCGCAGTTCTAGTGCGTCGTTCATTCAACCAAAACAAACCTACTAAATGGGCTGACTTTAGCCTAGTTTTAATGTTTTTCCTAAGTAGTAATCCTGAATTGCCTTTTCCTAAGTAGTATGATCCTTTTCCTAAGTAGTAAATACCATTTTATCTAAGCAATTTCAAAAGGGTAATTCTAAAAAAATTAAACAAAAGTTCATGCAAATTTATTTTTCAAAATTTTAAGATGCTTAGTTGAGACTCTTTTAGCTTGCGTTATTAACTGTAATTGATTGAAAATAAATGTCATGCATTTGTAACATCGTCGTAATGAGCAGTAAAGGTACTTTAACTTTTTGGTCTAGTATAAAGTAAATATGATAGGTTGTGACGTTAGTCTTTATGACGTTAGTCTTTCATTTATCATTGGTTTTTGAATTGCATCACTAGGTTTAAAATGAAAGACTTGCAGGACACGGTATATTCTAAAACTTCCTTTAACACAAATCCACAAATTGTAACGTCACGTTGAAACATATCAAAGTTAAGCTTCTAAATATTACGATACCTTGATATACCTCAAATATTATTGCCCATCTTGTAAGAGACACTATATTGACTTGGAATGAACTCCACCTTGACTTAGATCAGCCAAATTGATGAAATACATTAAAAACCGCGACCTGTGAATTTTAGTATAAGACTTTGTTTTAAATAGAAATGTCTAAATTCTTAAAGATCCTTTTGTAGTAAAAGATAATGATTATTGGTTTTACCAGGTTGAGGTAAAAGTTCCATTTAATTATGTTAAGATTGTTTAAAATTCTTTATAACGTAATACCCTAGATTAAAATTTACTGAATCTATATTTGGCGACGTTTATTAAAATTCAACTCTTTCGTGGTTTAAAAGCTGGTTAATATGGGAATTTTTTCTATGGTGGACTTTCAATTTTAAAGTGAAGCCATCTTACATTTACTTTAAAGATAAAGCTAGAGTTTTTTTTATTAGAATTTCTGTAATGTACCGTTATTTCAAACTATCTTTAATGTATTAATTTCACTATTTTAAGGGTGGTTATAGTTGAATTCAAGTAATAGCCCTTATTTGGATCAAGTCTACATGTATTCAAACAAACCACTCGTTTACCTTGGGTTTACTTTACTCCACCAAGCGTATATTTTAATGATTATTATCGTAAAACACAAGTGTATAGAACAATGAAACAAATTTCTTGAATAAAAATTATCTCGGCTAAAGTTCGCTGCACAAAAAATAAGAACTAGATCTCAAAGTTATTGAATCGTAAATATTCAGTGCTACCAAGAAGTCCTCAGTTTTGGGTATTGGTAAGAAAAACGGCTATATTAACTCTTTCAGTTTAAAATTTTATTTATGCGATTAGATACTCATCGAGATAAATTAGGAGAAATGGATACTACGCTAAATATTCAAGTATTTTTTGTTAATTCATAGATGCTTTTCTGGGAGCAGTTTTCGATTTCAAAATGCGAAATGTCAATTTCGTCACGTCCAAAACCCTGACCCAAAAGTACCAATGGTAAGGTTTATAAGCCATCACAGTAAAGCCGGGATCGTGGATATTGCAATTGTTGGTTTCCATGTTATTTTTTAATTGGGAGCAGTTGAATAGAAATTGGCGCTTATCTCAATTTTTAATGACTAAGCTTTAAAAGTTAACTTTAAATGCGTTTAGAGACTTGGGAATAAAAAACTTGCTAAGGGAATTTCGTTTTGAAAAGAATCAAATTGAGCTTGGTTTAAATTGGTAATTTTAATGCATGTCATAAATGTGTTCCGAAAGTGTACTGGTTGGTTACTCCTAAATCCAGTTTAGTGGTCGAATTGTATATTTTGGAAGCAAATAGTTCAGGATAAATCTCATTTAGGTTTTAAAATATCAAATTCTCTAATGTAGCTGAAAATAAGATTCTTAAACTTTTTTTAAATTGAGCATTTTGGTGTTTACAATGACGGAATATATCAATTTCTCGGTCCCCCCCCCCCCCCCCCCCCCTTATGTCTTTACACCGTACAAAGGTGGAGTCTCAAGTTTGCATAAGATTTTTAGTTTGTGGCGAAATCGAGTGTTCTAGGTCTTATTTTTTTTTCTTTGCCGCGGCAAGTAGCTTTCGCGTTCAAAGGCAATTCAAAGCCTTTGCGAACGCTCGAGGACGTTCAAATCGAAAATCGCCTTGCACTTGAAATCTTTAACGTGCTAAAGCAAATTTATTTCCGGAGCTAGTTTATACATTGTGACGAATTACTAGAGTATTCGGTAGTCTTTGGTACCGTTATAATTAATTTATTAGGTTTAACATATAGTTACAGGAGCGTTTAGAAAATAAACTTCCATTTTCTTTTTTTTTACAACAACGTTGCCACACATAAATTTATAAGATCTTCAGTCACGTTCTTTAAAGTTTGTTTTTAAAATCCTTACAACATTAATGTAGTTTTAGCGTAATCGTTTCTGGCTGCCTATTTCTAGCCTCCATTAACATTAATGTTTACCATAGCGTTTCTAAAAGGCGCTCTGAAGACCATGTCAGCAGACTAGGGGGCCGGCGAACGAATCTTGTCGAATAGAAATATTACACAAAGTACCAGTGACTTTTTCGGTAGCTTTCCGTATTGTGACTGTCTACTCCTGGCAATTCTGTCGCTTAACTAGTGCAATTTTGGAACACTTATGGCATGGCAAGTGTTGAACGGGTGTGAAATGCGCTGCTGAGTGGTATTTGTGGCTAGTCTGCAATTAAAAAAGAATATGCAACGACAAATTCCGTAGTTAAAATACAATAGAAAAAAGAATTGTTTGCTAGAAATTAAAATATTAATGAAGGCCAGGTGACTATTCTTAGACCATGGAATTATAGCTCTAAAAGTATTTTTTGAATTTTCAAATTAGTCTTAATTATACTTCGATTTGTATGGGTATATAAAGAAATGGCAAGACTTTATCTTGATATTTTAAATATAATCTGCGTAGTAAGTAATACTCAATTGAACGTGTTCAGTTCCAGATAAACCTAGAGTGTATTGAGGGGGGGAATTGTAAATGTTGAAGCTACGTATTAGTAAGACGAGTAAAAATTTAAAACTTTTCAGTGTTGAAAATAGCCTAAAAATCGTGCCCAATGTTTGCTTTGTGTGCTTGAGAGCGTAAACAATGATAACTTAATGTCGTGATCCCTTGAGATATGGTAGAGTTACGAGACTAAAATTAAATGAGAGGCAAACACTAAGCTTTATACTGGACAATAATTCTTTTTGTTCTAAATTTGCGCAATAATACGAGGAACTTTAATTCTTGGTCATTTATTTCTATTTGAATTGTTATCTTTTCATGGTGGAGTAAATGTTTGCGATATTTTACATTTGTTTTACACTTTAAACCGAGATTATCTTTAATAGGATAGATTGAAATTGTCTTAGCTGTTAAGCTGGGTTTGAAGCTTGAATGGATGGGACGCTGCATAGCTCCAGAATGACATTAATCTTGCATAGTTATCGAAAATACCTCTATATACCATAGATAGAATTGTTAACCAAATTTGGCTCTTGTGCCATAGCACACTACCTTAATATTGTTGAATTATAGCTTTTGCTCCCAAATACGAATAATTAAGTAGCCTGAAATAGCTCTACGATAGCTTTGATAATACGTCGGGTGTCCCTAAGTTTTCAATTAATGGGGTTAAAATTTCGACTTAAATGCGAACACTTATGAATTGACTGTTAGTTAAATTAAATTTATTAATTTGTTTTAAAATTATTGACATTTCAAGACTAACTAGACTACCCCAATTTTAAAATTAATCTCGACCCATTAAATGACTGTCGCAAACTGACCAATGGCCTATTAGGCATTCAGATACTAGATATTTTTGGTAGAAATGATTTTTAAAAATAAGCGTCTTGTGGTAACGGAAAAACTCTTATTACACGGGTTGAAAACAAAAGCCAAATTATAATTGTTTCAGCCAAACGACAACTAAACTGAAATACTGACAGCTAAAGAAGTCTGCTTTGAACATATGCCACAAGCATGCAAGTTTTCATTTATCAATTTCTGTATAGACGGGAAAATAAGATTGTATTTTCAATTTTGTTCATATTAGTTGACAACTTCTAACTTTCGGCAATGCTTAAAAGGTTTAATTGTTGAATGCGAATTTATGACTACTTATGCTTTCCTAACTTGCATAATACCAACCGGACATGATTCGTTAGTTCGAAAACTATCCTTCTAAAACACTAACAAGGTTTCCAAAATAAAGTTAGGCATAATCTATTACTACTGGTTGATGTACTGTACCCGAGATCTTGTCAGAAATATCACATCCCAACTTGAATAAAACTCCAATTTTATTGCATGTTTAAAGGAGCATTTGTTTCTTGAACTGGTCATTTCTTGAACTTGATTGACTTAAATGTAAAATACTATGCAAATCTTTTAAACCCGTGTTCTATCTGGTTTTTAAAGTAAGCTGTTAAGAAACATTTTTGAAATTAAACTGTTTTATAGTTGATCAATTATGGTGTAAGCCAAATTAATAGCTTGGAGAACTCAAAATGGTTCACTGACAAATAATAAAGCAAGGCAATTTATCAAAGATTTAAAACTTGAATCTAGACGAAAACGGCAGACTTTGTGAGATTTTGATTTCCCCTTAATGTATTTAAATAAAATTACTAATGGTTGATTGAATACATTTTAAAAATTAAGTGTTTACGTTAAGTTAAATCAAGCAGAATTGTGCGGTTTTAAGTTTCATTTTGATTAATCTTCATATGTTGCGTTTTCCAGTGAGAATTTTAGCGGTTATTTTCAAAATTTGCAGATTTACTACCAAATCGTCAGTTATCCTTAATTAGTTATCTAGTACTACAATTCGTGTCCCTTATACATTTTATTAAAACTGAAGTCTTGTCTATAGTCGCTTGACACCGTTCAATATTACAAATCCCTTCACAACAGCTCCTGTACGACATAAATATGGCTAAACCTGATAGTAATAGAGTATACAAGAACTTAAGTTGTATAGTTGTTTATTTTTAATCGTAAAAAATTTCTGCATCTAAAACGATGAGACTTAACTTTGGTCTTTGACTCTACTAAATATTTAAATTTCTTGAGTTCCAAATTTTTTCATTGCTGAATTTTTAAACTGAAATGTTTCGTTTTTGCATTTGCGTGGTAAACGTGTCCGCGTCATTAAAGGGGGTGGATGTAGTGAACTACGTTAACCAAATCGATATTTTATCTTTAAATTTGTTTCATTAAATTTTCGTTAACAAGGGTTATCATTTTATCTTGGGTTCAATTTTAAGTTATAATTCTGTAATCGCATCACATCTGTTAGTTTAAAGTGCAATTTCTCATCGGGTTTCAAGTGTCCACGTTTTGATGCATTAGTTGTAAAGTGTGAAGAATTGCATGGGGTAATCCTTAAATTCTTTTGTGCAATAGATACTTCTACCTAATTAGTAGTTCTAGTGAGACGTTAATTTGAATTCGCCTAATTTTAGACTTCTGCAAAACTTGTATCGAGGTGTAGACAACTTCAAATATTTTAAATTGTTTATGTAACGCTTAAATAAAGCATTATTACTCTCATCTAATCTTATGGGTTCATTCTTTGGAATCTGAAACGGGATCAAAGCATCACTTGTATTTTTTAGGTTTAGAAGGTTTAATGCATGACAGATACAAAAATTATATCCATATAAACCACTTTTGATGAGTCGAAGAAATCTACATGAAGTCAAACAGTTCCCCGAATCGTCGCTTTACCGTTTGTCAAAATTAAGTCGTCCAAAGCCTTCGTACACATCTAATGCGATTTCATTCAACCAAACAATTTCACTAAAACTGTAATTGAAGTTTGGGTACAATACTTGAAAATAACTTCTAGTGCAAACGAAGAGATAGCCTTCGTGTTGCACAAGTAGTTATTTCAAGCTGCTGCATTTGGTTTCACAAAATCGGGTCCAGTAAATAGTATCAAGTTTGTCGGGTTTTCATGGCTGATCAAACAAAGACTCTTCGAAATACACACTTAATTGGAAATTTTGTTTTCATCGTAAGAACTATTCTGCTATTACTGTTTAAGTGTTTCGAAAATAAGTTATAGTATATACTCTGTACCTCTTGGATGTGTTGAATGATCATGCATGTAAATACCTGTAATTGTCCCGGGCATGGAAGTTTTTTTAGTTGTGTTTCGTTAACAAGTTTTTTTTAAGTGTTAACCTTACAGGATTTCCTATTAATGTAAAAATTGACAAATTTATGCGTATTGCAAGTAACTCGTACGATTCATCACTTTTGTATGTATAAGAAATGTGCACATTTAAAGCAAAAATTGTCAACCTAGAAGACTTGTGGATATTTGTTTTGTGGATTGAATATAAAGAATTTCAAATTTTGTTTCTTCAAATTCTCTCTCTTTAATTGTAAAATTCGAGTCTTTTACAGAGTTTAAGTTGTAAAGAGCACGGTTAATGGTAAGAGGGGTAAGTGATCATTTTCTATATTTATCAGTCTAGTAAAGAATTTCTGCGGTGCTTGTAATAGATTAGTAACTAAATGGTTAGTATATAGATTTCGGATATAATCATCTAGAAGATGGGGTTTCATTGTATTATCTTGAGATGCCTATGCAAATTTTTATTACAAATGCATTTGTATAAATATTAGGGGTTTTTTACTGTATGCCAATATTTAACTTACTGTTAATATTTATTGTAATGTGATTAAAACTGGACTGTCATGTGATATTCGGACTTGATTGTATAAAATTAGCGATTTACCTATTGTAGTACCATGTTCTGTATTTATCATGTATTCTAAAGTTAATGTTTTAAATAAAATATATTTACTTTATATCTACTTCGTCAATGAGTCTCAAAACATTTGAGTTTAATTTTTTTTTTAAGATCAACATCAAATTGTTCAAAATTAGTCTTGCAATGTTTTCAAGTTAGGATTTTAATCAAAGTTCAACGTCACAGAAAAGTTCCTTTACGAATATTTAAATTTTCTAGGGACGAAAATTTTGGAGTAAGTTTTTAAAGTGCTCACACGGAGTGAAATGACTATTCTTAATTCTTCAATTGTGATTTTTTGGTGTGGCCTAACGAAATGGCTTTAAAGTAAGTTTATTCATGTATATTGGCCAAATATTAATTCAAACGCGGAAATAGTTGTCTTGACGATGTATAAATAGTTAAAGTTTTTAACAGAATAAGCTACTTAATAAATATTCTCATTCCATTTAATGTTTCTAATCAATGTAACCTATGTGAGAAACAACTAATTGAATAGCTTTAAAACACTTTCGAATGATTTGATGTTGAATACTTATACTTAAGTAATAAAGTATAGTTAAGTATAGTTAACTATAAACAGAAGTTATAGTTTAATAAGTGTATAGTTTAATATTAAACTATTTTGAAATTTTGAAGACTTTTACCTTTTTAAAATATTTAAAAAACGCATGGTCTTTTTCGGGAAAGCTCTAGCGATTCTGGCCGCTTTAGGAACATTCCTTTAGCTGTGCTTTTGGGTAGCCACCCCGTAAGTCCATAAACGCCTAAAAATGGAGCAATATTGTTCTACGAACCTTTTGATTCCATTGCCTTCTATAACGTATTTAATGACTTTCACTCATCTTGCACCTTTATATAGAACTAATTTTGATTTTTGAATTAAATTTTGCTATAAAATTTCTTTAACTCTTCCCTATTACTATAAGGAACTACTAAAAAGTGAAGCGAATAGTCGCATTTCTAATACTAAATATCGTATTAGGAGTTAAGTCTAAGCCAATTCTAAATTTTTTAAGGTGGATAATTTTGTTTATATCGGATGTGAATGTACAATATGAAGCTAAATATTTTAAAACCCTATATATAAGAATCGGCATTTGAAGTTTAGGTGTCGCAATCTATGAGCTATGAAATGCGCCTCTGTAAGTAGCTCTCCTCGGTAATCCGCTTTCAAGTGAAAAAAAACTCAAATTCCAAAAAATCTCGATTTAATGAGCAAATTTAAAAAAAAAATCGGTAGATCTAAATTTGTTTTTGAAGGTACTACGAAGAACCAAAGTACTTATTCTTAGAAAATACGAGTTCTACGACTTTGTAGGGGGCTGGGGAGCCCAGTCGGTTAGGCACTCGCCTAGCATGCAAAAGGTCCCAGGTTTGGGTCCGGGCATAGCCAAAATCCCTGCCGACCTATAAACGGCCTGTGCAGCCAAAAATGTCCGAATAATACCCCGTGTGAGGGAGTGCACGTTAAATATCCTTGTAAGTCCTGACGCTGCGTACGATGTCGTCCTTAACGGTTGCGTTGGGTGCCTATTGAGGTGTCGGCTCGTCACTTGACTGTGGTTTTGAAATACGACGCCCGTCGCCAATAGCCCTCGTGTAGCTCTAGTGCGACGATAATTCAAACCTAACCTAATCTACAACTTTGTCATTGACATTTTCTCTTTTACGGTTTTCGATATAGGAATGCTAACTAAAAAAAAAAATTCGCTAGTACTACAAACGGACTCTTTGCGTAGATGATAGCCACCATAGACCCCTCTACGCCTCCTTCCTAACTCTATCAGTTCAAATGGTTTGAAGCAGGGCTGTCAGGTTTTTCGAGCTACTGCGCATACTGAGGTATCCCAAAATGCACCGCTTTAGCATTGTTTTTTTTTTTTTTGAGCTACTGCGCTTAACATAGCAGCCGAAACCATGGAAACTGGCACTGAGGTATCCCAAGTGCACCGCTCTAGCCTGATTCTTTTGTGCATTACTGCGCACGTACAAGAGCCGCTCTGTTTTCTTTCCCAACTCTATGATAGCCACTTTAGAATCCTTTTACTGAAAGTTTCATAATGATATCTTCTATAAAAAAAAGTTAAATGTTTTACTTAATTATCAAAAAAATATTTAAAATTTTTAGCCTGTGTTCTTATATAAATGGTGCACATTTTTTTGCATGAAATGAGGTTAATGTATAGATTTAAAAAAATGTCGAACTCAATAATTAAAAATGTTTTTTTTTAGATTTTCAGTATAAATAAGTGTTACTTTTATTATTGTATCTCGCATTTGAGAGCCCATGCACAATTCTTGATCAAATAGTTTAACTCCAAACTTTAATAGTTTGTTTTTAATTCTTAATTAAAGGAGAGTAGGCGTTTTGAAAAAAAGTTTAAAATTTAAAAAAAAATTTCAAAAAAACTACTTGTAAATGTTTTTTATTGCTGTGAAATGTTTAGTTTGTATTTTTGTCTAAAGTTTACTACATAATTTACAAGTTTTTTATAATTGCTAAAAAAAAATTAGGTACTATATCCAATTAATCAGACTTGCAATAAAGGAACTAAAGAAATAACGCTTGGGTTTTTCAAACAGCTTCAATAAGCAACCAAAAGTATCAATTTTTTTCCGTCTAAATATCTCGCTAAAAATGATCTGAACTACTTGACTTGATAATAAGTCATGTAACCATTAGGGACGTTTTAGGTTTGTCAATGAAAAAATCCATTCTATTATCTTTTTTACTTATAGAAATGTTTTGTTGGAACCACAACAAACATGGAATTCTCTTTTTTTATTTAAAATGGCATTACATTTCTAAGCTTTTTAGTTATCTATTCATAACTTTTTATAAAATTTCGAATACAGCCAATCAGATTTTTGCTTCAATTTGACGCATCCCACACATCTGAGATGTGAACAGAAGGATTATATTACAGTGGTGGACATAATTATAAGACACCTATCAAAATTTTGACAAATAATGAACAAAAATATCCAGACCTTAAAAATGTCTTATCAAATACGTCAAAAACATAAATTTATTCTGTTATACTTTATAATAATTGTATAATAATGATATTTTCTTACAATTTAATGAAAAAACTTATAAGATACCCAATTTTTTTTTTTTTCAAAGTACAAATGTAAACATAGTTTGCCGACACTAATGTTTTAAAAGAAAATAATCTAACAAGGTTATTCGATATTTGGTGGAGTCTCCATTGATTTTTATAACATGAAATATGCGATTTAGTATCGAATACATTGAATCTAACAAAATACCGCAAGACGGTTCTTCCCAAGTACATTTTTATGTCTTCAACACATGCAAACTTCCAACAAATTTCGGTAAACTGCAAGAGCCAAGATCTCTTACAAGTTTTCGATGAGATTTAAGTCTGGTGAAGGGAGAAGGCCACGGATGAACATTGATGCTTTGCTCTGAAAGCCACTTCTTTGTTTCCTTTGATGTATAAATTACGTGTTATTGTGCTGGAAAGTGAAGTTTTCGCTGCAAAGAATTTCGCCGTATATTGCTATAGTTTAATTTTAAAAAGATTCTTATAAGCTTCGGAATTCATTCTTGAACAGACAAAAACAATATCTGCTTTCCCTCGAGTCGAAAAACCAGCCCAAGCCATTACTGAGTCTCCACCCATTTGGTGGCTCATTAGTACATAAGGAGACTTACGTAAATCATGCCAATAATAGTGAAATCTGTCAGTGCCAACCAGGTTAAACTTTTTTTCATCCGAAAATAGCATAGAGTACCATTTGGCAATCCGGACCATAGTTAGTTTCGCGAAGTTTAGAAGGTTCATTTTGTGCCGCCTTAGAAGAGGTGTTTTTACCCCCATTTTTAAAATTACGCATAGGAAGCATTATGCAACATCCTGCGAATGATTGCTTTGCTGATGCCTTGATGCCTGCCTTGATCAATTCAGTTTCAAAGCATTTTTAATGGCTATAGAGGTCATCTGATTCTGTGTTGCGAGCGAAAGCATATGGAGTCTGTCTCTCGGGGACAAGCAAGGCGTACGCCCAGATCTTTTAATCACCTATTAATTCCTCTTTTCAAAAGATGTTTAACTGCACATCTAGAGTGCTTAACAACTTTTGAAATATTATTAATTGAAGCACCAATTCCATTTAATCTCCAAATTTAGGAAAATTTCACTTTTTTTTTTAATTCTGTACCTCATGGGATGTCGGGATGTTTGTAAATGCTTGAAGACGGTTATTGGCTGCTTTAGTTAACTGCTGACGTCATAACAGCACAGCAGAAAATTTGCATATTAAAAATTATTTAGGGTGTCTTATAATTTTTAATTTTTTTATTTTTTTATTAAATTCTATAAAATATCATTTCTGTAATACAATTATGGGTGATAACAGAATAAATTTTAATTTTTTATCATATTTGACGAAGAATTTAATGATTTAAATCTTTTATTTTAGCGTATTGTCAAATTAGGTAGGTGTCTTATAATTATGTCCACCACTGTATCATATTACTTTCTACTTTTAAAAGTTATAAAAAGCACAACAGATTACAACAATTAAAAGGGGTATTAGCTATATTCTTCCTTATAAAGCACGTTTCAACCAGGAAACATTCACTGTTTTAAGAAATATTATATTCACATAAATTTTAAATTACAGCTGATAGTTACACTGGTGGAAAAAAGTTTAAGGACACATGGAAAAACACTATTTCGGCGGAAATTTTGCGTAATTAATTATGTTAATCATATATACGTAAATGAAAACTAACTCAAATACAGTTTTAATGAGTTGAGATCAAAAAAGTTTTTAAGAAGATTAAAAATATTAAACTTGTAAAATTTGTATGACTAAAAAGTTGGAAAAAAGTATAAGGACACAGGTTTTTTGACGACTTAAACTAAAATTTGCATAAGTTTCTGACGTTGTAAGACTGCTCCACAGTTGAAGGAATCAGTTTAAGTATATAATCACTTTCCTTGGCCTTATTATTTGACGTTTTGTCAAGCTTTTGAAAATGCCAAAGTCTGCACACCTTTCAGAGTCTGAAAATTGTAAAATATTGGCTTTCAGAGAATGTGGTCTGAGTGGACGTGAAATATCTGCTAGGATAAATAGATCAAAGACCGTTGTTTACAACTTTTTGAAAAACCCGGAACAGTACGGCCAGAAGAAGCGTTCAGGTAGGTCACCATCTTTGACTCCTCGTCAAACGAGAGCTGTTGTAAGAAGAGCTTGTTTGAAAAAACAAACTTCCAATCGTATTAAGGAAGAATTGCAGTTGCCATGTACCAGTCGAACTGTTCGCAACGTCTTGAGCAACGAACCAAACGTGCAATTTTCCAAACTCAAATCAAGGCCTCCTCTCTCAGAGCAACATAAAATGAACAGAGTAGATTTTGCCAAAAAACATGTTGCTTTTGGTTCTAAATGGCAAGATGTTGTATTTTCGGATGAAAAGAGGTTCAATTTAGATGGGCCTGATAAATGCGGTATTTTTAGAATGATCTTCGCCATGAGCCGCAAATTTTCCCAAAACGCCAATTTGGGGGAGGGGGAGTTATGGTATGGGCAGGGATTTGCTGCTAACGGAACAACTCCAATTGTGTTTTTGGACAAAAAGATTAATTCGTCAGCTTATCAAGACGTGCTAGCCAGAAATTTACTGCCCGTTGCTCCCCTTATCACATTTGGAGACTATTTATTTCAACAAGACAATGCTGCAATTCATGTGTCAAGTGCTTCAAAATCGTGGTTTGATGCCAATTTTGTTTAGTTATTGGACTGGCCATCCAAAAGCCCTGACCTTATCCCAATGGAAAATTTGTGGGAAATTTTGTGTCGTGAAATTTACAGAGATGGCAAACAATACGACTCCAAATCCGACTTGATTTCTGCGGTTAAATGCGCATGGGAAAACCTTCCAAAACAAACTCTTCAAGCACTTTCTGAGTCCTTGACAGCACGGCTGATCAAGATAATTGAAAATAAGGGCAACTTTATAAAGTATTAATTGTTGCATGCCTTTTTTTACCTTTGTCCTTATACTTTTTTCCACATAAGTCTGTACATATTTTTTTGAAAAATCATATTTTGAAATAGTTTCCTTTTTTATTTATTATTTGCAATACACGAGTTGTTGTAGATTGTATTTTATGTATTCAGTGTAAAAAAACATATGGATTAATTAAAAATGTATAGAATTATTTAGTTTTATAGACTGTCCTTAAACTTTTTTCCACCAGTGTACTTTAGTGACAGGTTCTTCATTTCTCTTCGTATGCATTGTTATCCTCCCCTTTATCTTTGACTTTGTTATTAGGATTGATCGCTTTCAATTCAAAGTTATCACTTCTTAAACACTTGTTTCTACACCTTTGATAGCAGTATATTATAAACAATGGAATGGGAGTTATAATAGATCCTGCCACTGGTACAACAGATGCCATATCAGAAACTGGAGCCTTCAAAGAATAACTTAACACAATAAATGCTATTCCACTGTTTTGTATTCCGGTTTCTACTGCAATAGCTATGATGTCATCCATCGGAAATCGAAAGGCAAATGAAGCCAGGAATCCGGCAGCAAACCCCGCCCACACGCTCAAACTTGCACCAATCACCATTCGCCACGTCAGCATGAAAAATATATATGAGTTTGCAATTGATGCCAACACGATGATGCTTATAAGTAAAATAATACACACTGGTGCAAGGATTAGCTTAGATCGAGCAGCTACTCTTGGAAAGCGTTTTTGGATCAGAATTCCCAGACCGATTGGAATAATGAGTGCAGCTAAGGAGGTAAGAATGTTCTGAAATGGTATGACGATATTTGTTCCTTTTAAAATAGTCCTTCCTAAAGTGAACAGCCACATTGGAAGAGTACCTGAAACATTAAAAAAAAACATTCACATATGTCTTCAATCCACGATACATAAAAGTTATGAAATAGGCATCAACAAAAAAAAAAATATGTATCCAATCAAGTTGTTTTCGTGTTAACCTCTTATTCGCTCCAGTGGTACACATAAGTATATTTTTGTAGAATATTACAATTTTCTACAATAAATGATAAAGTTCAAACTCTCCAAAATTAATGGTATGGAAGCAGCTGATTTATTAATTACATTAAAATGACGTACCAAGAGGGTCAAGCAGATTTCGGTGGTCTTTTCAGCAGATTCGGTGGTCAGATTTCGGTTTTCGCCGGTTAATTTATAGGTTATTTTGGATTAAAACGAGCATTAGAATGGACTATTTAATAAAAAAAAAGTCGGATCTTGTTTGTTTCTCCATGGCACGCAAAAAATGTGTATTTTACCTCTCAAAACCTCAAATTCCACCGAAAGGACATAACCGGCCCCAGCAAATGTTTAAAAAAAGTTCCAAATTATTTGCAAAACATTCTTATAAATATATAATTGTTTTAAAAGTATGCTTATGTGACGAATTTATGCTTAGAATTTACGAGGTTACAGTAATAAAGTGTATTTTTTTTACTTCTACTTTAATGGCGGTTGCCAGAAAGCACTGTTGTCTGTGAACTGAGACCTCAATCCCTCCAAGTAGGTTTCAGTTAGATACCCAAAAGGAATCCCATGTTTCGAAAGGGAATCTCAAGTTGAGAAGCGTTATTGCTTATTTCCAGACATCAGTTCGACACACGCTTCCACTCTTAAAACAAAAGAGTGAAATCCGCTCCGATTGGAGAAGTGCATTTATTTCGACACTGGAAATTAGTGAATATTAACTCAGACTGAATTAAAATTACTTGTTTGGAGTGATCTTGTCGGAGCTTTAACACACAAAGTATCCACTCCATTCGGAGAAGTGCATTTTCCAGACTGGAGGAGTGAAAATAACTCAGACGGAGTTAAAATCCCTCCTTCGTTTTAAGGGCGCTCATCACCCCCATACCCCGTCTTCCTTCAATCGGGCTTGCTAATGGTAAGTCTGTGGGGAAAAAATGGCTTTTGTTCCAAAAAAAAAGCAATGAAATCATAGGAATATTTTGATGAGTTTTTTTTTAATTCATAAGACTCCAATAAAGTTGTGCTTATAGAGGTTATTTTTTAAAAAACGTTATTTACTTTTCTTAATCTTTATTTTTCTCTTTTAAAAAAAGGTAAATGATGTTTTTAAAAAAATAACCTCTATAAGCACAACTTTATTGGAGTTTTATAAATTTAAAAAAAAAACGCATCAAAATATTCCTATAATTTCATTGCTTTTTTTTTTTTAAACAAAAGCTATTTTCCCCCCATAGACTTACCATTAGCCAGCCCGATCGAAGGAGGACCGGGCATGGGGGTGATGATGAGCAGCCTTAAGAGTGTACTTACCCAGTGCGGCCACAGTGGACACGAAGGTCATGGTGATGCTGAGGTTGAGGTTTCCTCCCAGCAGTACCGTCCACATGTTGCTGGCCCCTCCGCCCGGACTGCTGCCGAACGTGAACAGACCCAGCCTCAGGACGGGGTCGTCGAACAGCAGAAGGCCCACGCCGTAAGACACCTGAAGGGAAAAGAGTATCTGAAGTCAAGAAGTCAAATTTGGAAGTTAATATTATTGTTAAACAACATTTTGTGTAAAACTCGTATTTTACTTATCCACCTCACTAACTGAGAGTGTGAATGGTTTTGGTAAGAAGCGCTTGGTAAGAAGTTCTAAAACTGGTAATTCAAAGAACTAACAATTAAATTTCATTGATCTGAACAATTGATGTGAGCTTCGATTTCCATGTTGTCGCGAAAATTAATAGTAAAAAAGTGGAAAAATAAAGTGGAAAATAAGCAGTGTAAAGGGCGCCGGCCTAGTTTTGACAAAGAATATTTTATATATTTTTTTCTAATTGCATTTTATATGGAATATAAAATGCGCTATTTAGGGTAAGGTGGGGTAAGTGGGCCACCTTTTTGGCATAATTCAACTTTAGACCCTCATACCACTGGATATAATCGGCCTAACAACTTATTTTTTTTGTGGTCCATTCTTTCATATGTTATTACTGTACCCATGACAACCTTAACACAAATTGGCAAAAAATAAATATAAAAAATATGTTTTTCATTTTGGTCATCCGAGTGGCCCACTTGCCCCACAAGGTGGGGTAAGTGGGCCACCCCCCTAATATATTTTTACACATAACTGGTAGAGATAAGGCTGGGCAAGTGGAATAATCTACATGATTTTTTGAGTGTTTGAAAAAAAAAGTAATGATGTATCCTTAATAGTTCCCCCATAGCAACTTTTTCTGGCTTGCAAGATTACTACAAGAAAAAATACATTAATTTTCATCTTGTCATTTTTGCATGTAGTGTAAAAAAAATGTTAGGGCTGCAGATTTTAAACTGGCCTATGTCAATGAATAGGTCTATGAATAGTGTATATGACTAACCCTATGAATCAGTAAATATGACTTTTTTTTAAGTATATTAAAGAGTTGTGGCTAGTGGGCCAGGGGTGGCCCACTTACCCCGCCATTGTGGTGGCCCACTTACCCCAAACGCGGGGCAACTGGGCCACCCCATTTTTCTTTTAACTTTATCAACATCACAAGTACATGACACTACAAAAAGATACTATGTTTTATACACTTTCAAAATATATAACATTTTGTTTTGTATCATGAACCGTTTGGAAATAAATTTAAAAATAGTATGATGGCGTGAATTACGAAAAGATGCAATTTTAAAAATTTTCACAAAAAGGATTGTACCTTGTTACATACTTAAGTGAAAATGATGCCATAATGTTTCCTGCATCTATTGGGGTAAATACGTAAAAATATTGCGACAGATTTTTTTAAACGTCCATAATTCGGGAAATGCCAGGGGGGTGGCCCACTTGCCCCAATGGCCCACTTACCCCACCTTACCCTATTCCGTATCAAATAATACGGAATCCTTCCGTTTGGAGCCAAGATATGAATTTCAGATTTACCTACTCTAGAACATCCAACAACAGAGGACATTCATTGGATAAAACATGGCTTCATTAGGCGGTACAGGTATGATACAGATACAGGAGGGTCATTGCGATACTTGGCGACCTTGAAAATTTAAAGTGGGGTTGCTAAACATATCAAGTTGTTTGTGAATGGGACAAAAATAAGCCTCAGGTGCACAAGTAGGTATTATAGTTAACCACTATTAAAAATTTCAAATTTTCTGGTCAGTATACAAGGTCTTTCACGATCCACAGACGGACTATTTCTTTTATTATTATAGATTCAAATAAAATATCTTGAGTTCTTTTTGTCTTTCGTCTGTCCTGCTTCCAATCAACATTATTCTTCGTTCTTCAAATTTTGCATCTATATATTAATATTTAGGTACAATTATACACAATTACATAATGAGATGTCACTATTATTTCCCCAACTAATGACGCCAAAGAGATAACTTTGCTAGATTTCAGGTGACAAACATAAATTTCAAAAAACAATCTCAACGCCATAAAATCTATCAAAATATAAAGAATTATTTTGCGTAACAAAACATATTTTACCTTAAACTACTATAAAGAAACTCGAAAAAAATAAATCGGTTCCCAAAAAACAAAGAACTCTATAGTAGCTGTCCTTAAAATTTACACTATCATCAAATGTAAAACAATGATAGATTACACTGATACTTTATCTCTGGCATAATTATTTGTTTAAGCTTCACTCTTTGCAAAACTATTATTTTATCGTATAAATTTTCCAGATAATTCCTTTAAAAGCTTTTCAGCCTTAAAACTAAGCTGGAGGAAAAGCAACTTCTACAGGGGAGACTAGACTTACAGCTGCCGGAAGAAAACAAATCTCCACAGTTATTGAGACACCTCGAAATATTCCAAATGAAAGAAAAGTTTTAGTCATAACAGTACTTGTATATTTTGAAGTCTTAAAATATTTTGGTTCCTGAAATCGGTAATAATTTTAAAGAAAACAAAGTTTTGGCTTTAACCAGTTGCTGAAATATCGATGTTCGAATATATGTTTTTTTCTATCTATATTTTAAGTACGTATTCTAAGAAATTGTGTAGAGATCAACAATTTGTAATACATAACGATTTAAGATGAAAACAGCTTACAACGATACCACAATGCTAGCTTCTTAAAAGTTTTACCCTAAGTTTCAAAGGGATTTTCGTATCTCTTGAAATAGATATAAAGCACTAATCACTAAGGTTCTAATAAAATAATATTTTATAATTTAAGAGCAATGAATTGCTTTTATCGGTTCTCAATTAAGATAAATTTTCCGAAGATCAATAAAAATTTGTTTGACGAAGATCAAGGAAGCAGTGAAATAGTTTTTTCTTTAACAATGAAGCAATGAAATGTGGCCAAAAATATCGTCTTCCAAAGGTAAATGTATAGCTGTTCCCGTAAACCATAGCAATATTACTCTCGCAAGGGTTCTAGTGACATTTTACTATGTCAAATTATACTTAATTTTTACATATCTAAAATTTCAATTTCTTCATATTAAAAAAATATACACCATATATCTTCAAAATTAAACTTGTGATAGGCTGTGTGGTGAGACTAAAGTATTTGTAGTAAAGAAACTACTCTCGGGGATAAATACTTTTTAATTATAAACTAGTCCCACAACACAACTACACAAAAGAAAACAACAAAATACAAAATCTTTGGCTTAACGCCGAATTGGTTAACATAGACGTATGATCGAGACATGTTGAAAGTTCAAAAGTCTCTTCCTCTCTAAAGTTCTTACACTCCGCACCAAAAGAATATGAAGCTTGGCCCCGCTGGCGTTGCAAGTCTGCCATAAAAGACAGTTATGGCCGTTATGGGGATAATGTTCGCGTTACAGTCTCCCCTCCTGAACACGACGACGTCCCGACGAGTGTTCGAGATGCGGAGCTTGTGTTTAGGACGCGCCGGTTGTAGAGCCTCGAGCTGGTGGGCGCTTCGGAGGTCGTCCACGCTTTCGTAATGGTGCAACAGGAGAAGTGCTTGTTTGTTCGCCATTGGCTTGATCACGGTACGGTGACAGCGCTGAAACGTGATATGTGGCGATTTCTTCAGTAGGATTTTCTATGCTGGCAACGACATAAGTAGTGGGTGAACGTTGTGTCAGAACTATGTAAGGTCCATCGCGTTTTGGCATAAACTTCGACGTCTTTTTATTTCTTGCGTTGCTGCGTGGGTGCAAAGTGACCCACACCTTGTCACCTGGGCTGAAGAAAATTTGTCGTCTTCTCTTGTCAAATTGGAGCTTACGCTGATCTTGTTTCATTTCAATGCGTTCACGGATGACTTTCGTATTTTCTGCGAAGCGTTTTAGGTAGGGCGTGATTTCGGCAACAAAGTTGTCGTTTTCAACTATTGATGTAAAGTCTTGCTGAACATCATCGACCGTTTTGAGTTCTTTTCCGAAAGTCAGGAAAGCAGGCGTATGACCTGTTGTGTCGCAGACAGCGGTATTCATTGCAAAACGTATCACTGGCAATTTTGCGGGCCAGTTATCATGTTCGTCCTGGACGAGGATTGCAAGACGAGGTTTAAGATCGCGGTTTTTTCGTTCCACCGGATTGGCTTGTGGGCAATAGACTGGTATGAGGTTATGCTCGATATTAAGTAAGTGACAAATTTGTTGCAGCACTGCACCAACAAACTGTGGTCCGTTGTCACAAATAATGCGTCGTGGTATTCCAAAGCGCAAGAAAACTTCTTCAATTAATGTGATTGCACACGCACGTGCCGTGGCTGTAGGTAGCGGGAATATTTCTACCCATCTTGTGGCACAGTCTTCTACAATGAAGATCCACTGCATTCCAGCATCACTGCGTGGCAAGGGACCAAAGAGGTCAATTGAGAGAGACTCAAAACGCTGAGATTGCACTGGAGTACGTAAAAGTCCAGCTGGTTTTAGATTTGTTGCTTTATACCTATTACACTCGGGACAACTTTTTACATAGTCCGATATATATCGCCGCATGCCAGTCCAGTAATAACGTTTGGCGATGCGCTGGTAGGTTCCTTCTTCGCCATAATGACCAGCCATTGGGTCATCGTGGTGTTTCTTCATGATCTTTTCTCGTTCATGAAGCGGTATGACTAATTGTGCTTCTTCAGTTTCCGACTCTGGAACATAGCGATATAGGACACCTTGGTTTAACAAAAATCCACGATCGGTCCAATTGGCGAAATCTTCAGTTTTTTCCAGAGATTCGAAACTTTCTATGATATTCTTTAAGTTATCGTCCTGAAGTTGCGAGTCACGCATATCTCTAGGACTTCCTGTTGGCATGTCCGCGAAAGCGATTGTTGAAAGTTCGCATTGGGGAACTTCTTCTGGACATACAGGACGGGAGAGCATATCGGCGATGACATTTGTCTTTCCCGTTATGTATTGAACCTTCAAGTTAAAGGATTGTATTTCCAATGCCCATCTGGCAAGGCGACCTGTTGGGGATTTAAGGGTGAGGAGCCATTTGAGAGGCTGGTGGTCTGAAGCCACTGTAACTTCTGATCCTTCTATATACCCACGGAACTTCTTGAGGGCCCACACAACAGCAAGGGCTTCCCGTTCCGTGGTGGAATAGTTGCGTTCGGCTGGGCTAAGCAAGCGACTGGCATATTCGATCGGATGTTCTGTCGGTCCCTCTCCTTGAAGCAGGACAGCTCCGAGGGCAAAACCACTTGCATCAGTTCGAAGAACAAAAGGCTTCGATCCGTCAGCCTGTTGCAGCACGGGAGGTTCCATGAGGCAGTTTTTCAGCGTTTCAAATGCTCGTTGTTGGTCTTGTTCCCATTTCCATAGCGATTTCTTCTTTGTTAGCTCGCTGAGAGGTCGTGATATGTCTGCGAAGTTTTCAATGTATCTCCGATACCAACTGCAAGTCTGAAGGAAACTTTGAACTTGCTTCACCGTTTTCGGGGGTGGTATCTGCATGATAGCACTTACTTTTTCGGGATCCACCTCGATTCCGTTGGGGGTGATGTAATGACCCAGATACTTGATTTTGGAGCAAACAAATTGACATTTGCTTCGATTGGCCTGGAGTTTGAATTTTTCAAGTCTTTCAAAGACTGCTTGCAAGTCCTGCAGATGTTGTTCAAATGTTGGCGACATAATGATAAGATCATCCAGGTAAGCCAGAATGTTCACTTGCAGACCACGGCAGAAGAGATCCATCAGTCTTTGGAAGGTTGCAGGAGCTGTCTTGAGACCAAACGGCATTTTTGTGAAGCGAAACACTCCAAATTGGCAAACGAATGCAGTCTTGTCTTTGTCTGGAGGATACATATTAATTTGATGATATCCCGACTTCAGGTCAATTGTGGACATGAAGGCTGTTTCCTTCGTGTTATGGAGTAGATCATCCATACGAGGCAGAGGATATGGATCCGATTTCGTTACCGCATTGAGTTTGCGATAGTCGATGCACAACCGGAATTCACCATTTGGTTTTGGAATAAGCACTACTGGTGCTGCGTAGGGGGAATCACATTCTTCAATGATACCAGCTTCATATAGGGCATCCAATTCTTTTTTCAAGATTTCTTGTCTGGCCGGTGACAGACGATATGGGACCGTGGCAACAGGAGGCGCACTTCCAGTATCGATATGATGCTCTATGAAGGGTGTTGGTTCTCCCCTCGGACGAAACGTAGTTTCATATTTCCGTAACAAATCATCTAGCTTTTTGCGCTGAGAGTTAGTTAATATGCTAGCCTCATCCGGCCGAAGACAGTAGTCGGATAACGGCTCTTTTCCTTGAAACGGAAGGGAATCGAATGAAGATTCTTGATCTTGAAATGGACGGGAATCGAATGAAGATTCTTGATCTTGAAATGGACGGGAATCGAATGGAGATTCATGGTCTTGAAATGGAGGAGAATCGAATGAAGATTCTTGAACTTGAAATAAACGGGAATCGAATGAAGATTCTTGGTCTTCAAATGGCGTGGAATCGAATGAAGATTCTTGATCTTGAAATAGACGAGAATCGAATGAAGATTCTTGGTGTTGAGGTGTGCGCGATTGGAACCTCTGAGTTTCAACAAGGTTGAACTTTCTTTCTGGTTTCGTAGCGAAATGCCAGGAATTTTCTTTTATGTTGGGAATTATTCCAGCCTTCTTGATAAAGTCAAATCCTAGAAGCGTGTTGTTGTCCTTTGCATCTGGCAGGGCAACCATAGAAACTTTATATGTTCGTCCTTCGAGACAGAGTTTCACCTTTGCTGTGTGCACTTGTGTTTCACGACAGCTTCCATCGGCTAGGGTCACAGCAAGAACGGATGTCTGAAATGGTACTCCCTGCTGAAGAAGTGCGGCATATAACATTTCACCAGCGATTGTGTGACTTGCTCCGGTGTCAATCAAGGCTGTTAACTCGATTCCGTTGACAGCAATTGGAACCATGGCAGCCGAATCTTGGATATTCACACTTTTTAAGTGTATGTTTCGTAGCTTTGCGTTCGAAGACTTGCAATTCGAGCATTTCGTGATAGTGACTCCTGGTTCACCGCAACCGTAGCAGTATATGTGTGGCTGATCCCCTTGATGATTGTTGTGACGCATTGGCTCTCTTGTTCGGGAGTTATAGCTTCTTGCTGATGGATGTTCGTCTTTTGATTCATCCTGCTGGAATGGTCTCGTTCTGGAGTTATAGCTTCTTGCTGATGGATGTTCATCTTTTGATTCATCCCTCTGGAATGGTGCCTTTCTGGAGTCGAAGTGTTTTGATGTTTGATGCTCATCTCTTTTTTGATAGTTGAACCGGAAATTCTTCTTATGAAATTTTCCTGCAACGGGATTGGGAGAGGAATTCATCTTCTTTTGATTTCTCAAGTTTTCATAAGTATCCAGCTTTTCAACTAGTTCATTGGGATTGATTAATTCTGTCCATATGTCCAAAAAGTGTTCTTTGACATCTGAAGAGCATTTTCTTTTTATTTGCTCGGAAATAAGTAGATCCTTGAGGCTTTCAAACCTGTCAACTTTCAACTCCTGGAGCCATCCTTCGAAGTAATTTCTTATCTCGAAAAAAAAATCACGCCAAGTACTTTCTGTGTCTTTCTTGTGTGTAAAGAACAGTTGACGAAATTTTTCGGCGTTCAACTTGAATCTTTTTAGCAAGATATCACGGGCATCTGGGAACTTTGTAACCTCTTCAAGAGACTCTCTGGCAAATATTCTGGATATCTCACTCGGTAGCGATCCAATGAGGTAGGGAACCCACTGTTCCTCTGGAACTTGAAGAAAGTTTAGCTGTCTTTCAAATAATGTGAGGAAAACAGCAATGTCCTCATTAGTAGTGAAAGTTGGTAGCAACTTCTTCATGTCCGGTCGTTGGCTTTCGACAGCGACATCACTTGCATTGTGTTTGGATTGAGCTTGTAAGCGTAAGCGTTCTAGCTCATAGTCCATCTCTTGCTTTCGCTTTTGTTCTTCGGCAAGCTGTTTTTGCCTCTCGGTTTCTTCAATTCTTTCTTCTATTATAGTTGTTAGAAGTTCCTTCGTGTATTCAGGATCATAATCTGTAGAGGTAAGTATAAGATTTCTCAGTTCTGACACTGTGGTATCTTCAGAAAATTTATCACCCAAAGTCAGTTGTGTTGCCAGTTTTTGCAAATCACACTTTCTTCCTTTCGCAAAATATGCAGTCATGTTGCTAGCTTTCTGCACTGAGTTTGTAAAGAGTCACAATCAGTTGTACGCACAAGTTCGGAAGAAAAAAGTTCAAAAGTGTAAAGTTTTTTTTTTCTTTGTGCAAAGTTTATTAAAACTCGAAGAGAAAAAAAATTAATTAAAGAAAATTGTTAGTGTTAAACTGATATATCTGTGCAATATTAACTTTTCACAAATATGAATTTGTAAGTTTAGCATTTGACCTCTGTACTTGTACAGTAACAGGCTATTATGTACCTTATATCACAAAATCTTATTTATATCACAACACATTCCTGATACAAATAAAAGAAGGCAAAAGAATCAACTAAAATATATGCAATTCTACTAATATTAAGACTTTAAAGTGTAAATTATAGGTTTTAAGGCTTAAATAATTCTAGTTTTCAGCACATTCTAGAAATTTTAACTTTTAGCACTATTACCTTAACTATTTACATTTACCTTGAAACATTCAAATTGTATTCCTTAAAGACATCACTTTGTTTCAAGACAATTATTTCAAAAACAACCAATTCACTTTACAACTAATTCACTACAATGTACTAAAATATCTCAAAATAATTGCTCTTACTTATACCATTTTGTCAAAACAAAATCAATAACACTTCAAATAAAACACAAGAATAAGGTTTCTACTCTTCAGAATAATGAATTCAATTGCAAATGCACAGAAAATAAAATATAAAAATCACTGACTATATTTTACAGCAACCCAGAAAATGATAAACAACATATAACTTCTGGTTATTTTTATACCAGTTTCCAAGAACACTTTGTTATTAAAATAATAATTAGTATTATTTTTATAATATCACTTTAAATTACTGTAATTAAAAACTAGTAATAAGCAGATTCTTCAGTAATTGTCAATCAATACTTTGCATATGAGACAACTCTAATAGAATTCATTAACATGAATATTTTGTATACAAATACTGTTATATAAAAATAACGGGTGCGGGAAAATAATACTCTCCGTTTTTTATTTATGACTCGTATCAGTCGTACCTAGTCGTACCAGTTAGGAATAATGGCGTCTGCGCGCCTTTTAGCTCAACCGTTATAATATGCTTACACGGGCAGTTTCAATTGACTTATTTAGTACTAAAGTTTTAGTTAAAACTAAATAATTTTTGTAAGGCTTTTTAAAAAAATTATTATCTTTCAGCATGCAAAATCAAAGTGTAAATATTAAACAATTTTTATTTTACACATAAAACGAAACTGTTTCGTTTTACGAAAACATGCATTAATTTTAAGACAATAAGGAGCAATATTATTTCGTTTTACGAAAAAAGTTAGTAATTTTAAGGCAATAAAAAAAAGACTTATCTTTCGGTTGTCGTCTGCAGTAGACTTGGGTTAATAAAAATTCCCGATGCTTCTACCAAGGAATTTGGCACATTTGAAGTTTCACGGACTTGATCAATTTGAGTTGACTGGCTGGTCGAAACTCGTAAATCCTGAAAATTGGGCTGAGAGAGGAAGACACATATTTCGCGGCAGCTTGAATTTTTCAAATTTTGCCTAACATGCGAAATTTTTCCCAATATGCGGGTAAGAGATTTTGTTGGGCGCCATTGTGATAGGCTGTGTGGTGAGACTAAAGTATTTGTAGTAAAGAAACTACTCTCGGGGATAAATACTTTTTAATTATAAACTAGTCCCACAACACAACTACACAAAAGAAAACAACAAAATACAAAATCTTTGGCTTAACGCCGAATTGGTTAACATAGACGTATGATCGAGACATGTTGAAAGTTCAAAAGTCTCTTCCTCTCTAAAGTTCTTACACTCCGCACCAAAAGAATATGAAGCTTGGCCCCGCTGGCGTTGCAAGTCTGCCATAAAAGACAGTTATGGCCGTTATGGGGATAATGTTCGCGTTACAAACTCAACTTTTTATGAAAATTTTTCATCGATTTTCATTGTTACCTATCGCATTTATTTTATTACTTTTGTGATTTTTATGGTATCTCGAGGTAAGCTATTTAACTGTTATACCTTCCCAAAAAAATCTTGAAAATTGAAAGAACAAATAAATGCCATTTGAAGATGATGTTTTAATAATAATTAATAAAAAAAAGTTATCTCTTTGAATCTTTATTGCCTTTATGACTTTTACGACTTTTTTAAACAAAGCTATTTAAATGTTATGACAACCAATTTTTTAATATAAAGTTATATTTTGGATAGATTTATGCAACTTGCAAAATAAAGAAAAATTTTATGAAGGCGATGTCTAAACACAAAAAATCCTTTGTATTAAATCCTTATTATTAATAAAGACAATAGAGGTTTGCGCAATAGAAAAAGAATTACAACATCAAAAAGTTATTTTTGTTTATTGAAATGTTCGTGTTCAAAAGTTGACTTCGCTTTATGCAATTGTGAATTATAAATTTAAGAAATACTTATTAAGGTTTTGTTTTTAACCTATCGTTTCAACATTTTTTTTTAATTCTGGTATTGGATATAATACTTCAATCGAATTTTGAGTTTATTTCAAAGGCAATTTCTTCTAAAAATAACTAGATTTTATTTTATTTTAAGTTCTCAATTTTTTTCACAGTTTTTGCAGAGATATATGTTTTATTCTAGGTAAGCCACTACGGGTTTTTCTACAAGTTCAACCGCACTACACCGAACACATAATTTTACAGAAAACTACAGTAGTCTGAAAAAGGGTAATTTTCTGTACAAAAATAACGGAAATATTATGCTTTCTAACCGATTTTTTACTGTATAAGGGAGAAGCATACGCTGTAAAAAAAACACCTGTAAATTTACGAGCATTTGACCTTCAATTTTTATGCGCAACGACCTTATTTGATGGAAAACAGCCTGATCCGCTGAATAAACGGACAGTTTTAGCTTTACAGTTTTATCTCGTATGTACTTGATATAGGAAATGATGGGCATGAGTGTTTTTTTAACGGGGTGTGACTCCAATCTCTGCAGCCATTTTCTGGTCGTTATTTTACAGGAAATATTTTTAATAGTGCAGTACACTCTTAAAACAAAAGAGTGAAATCCACTCCAGTAGGGGAAGTGCATTTTCGACACTGGAAGGGAGTGAATATTAAATCAGACTGAGTTAAAATCCCTCGTTTGGAGTGATCCTGTCGGAGGTTTAACACACAAAGGATCCACTCCAAAAGGAGCATTTTCCAGACTGGAGGAGTGAAAATTACTCAGACTGAGTTGAAATCGCTCGGCCGTTTTAAGAGTGTACGCAACCTAAATAATATAATTTTCACACTCACCAAAGGCATTATCCCAAACTGGCATACAAATCCAACGGCTGGTCCGATGGGCCTCCTCAATACACTCTTCACGATCCCCAAGTCGAGAGCACACCCCATATTGATGTAGTTGATGCTAACCACAGCAGCCACAAAGGCAGTGAAGATCTTGTTGATCAGTTTATTCCGCCTCAGAACGGCCACATCCAGAGAACTTCCAGACCATTGTCCGGTCTCCGGATCCTGTCTTGACACCGAAACTTTACCAAACCCCAAGAACCGTCCCCGTACCACAACCGTACCGTTGCATCTGTCTACTGTCTGTCCCTCGCAACGGATGGAGGACTTGTTGAACGACGACCCGACGTTCCATTCAGGGAGGGCAGATGTCGTCCAGTTGCTGTCTGCCAAACGTTCCTCGTTCGCTCCTTGGAAAACGACTTCAACTTCGATCTCTTCGTCGACGAAAACTTCCACATTCGGTGGAACAAAGGATATGTTCAGACCGAATGTTCTGTGACAGCACAGGTTTGACCACGCCAACAGGAGAACAAGGCCGATTCGAAACATCTTATTTCCGTTGACTTTTCATTTAAATTTTATGTTACGTTTCACTTAAATCTCATTACACTCTTTTTGTGAACTTTAAAAGTCCTTAAAATTCGTAGAAGTTTCGAACGAATCCGTAGAAGTTTACATGTATTCCATTATGCTGTCAGACCATAGCCTCAAATGAAATGCCAAATCATTCATTTACTTTTCAGGGCCAATGAAACATGCGGGTTCTTTTTTACGAGAGCGTAAACACAAAGCTTCCCGTATGCAGAGTGAACCCGGTAACAGGAAATGTGCTGATACATCATAACAATTGCGAAAAGGTTTTAGTTCTTTTCCGAAAAATTCAAAATATATATATACCTTTAGCAGTTGATTAGAGTTTACTCAGCTGCCAGCAAGCATTTCTCTTGATTATTCTTGTATTGTTCTAAAGAGAGGTAGGTCTGTTATCTGGAAGATTATGAAATTTCCTGGCCGGTGACAATTGTTTTGATATTTCAATAAAATAAAACAATCAATATTCTAAGAAATTCGATCATTTATTGTAACTAACGTTTTAAAAACGAACATCACCACTCGCGTCTTGCGAGCAACAAATCCCGCTCACCTTGTGAAACAGTTTTCGTAATACAGTTAGAAAACTTTTCTAAATCGATTTTCAAGGTCAATATTTACGTCATATTTATTTGTAGACTGGGTTTATATTGTATATAAACCCAGTCTTTTAAGTTTTTATTTTCCTTCATATTTTTTATATATTGACTAAATGACAGATTCAAGTAAATAATATAGATTAAGTATATTATATTTAACCTGCCTTTCCCGCCCTATTCTCGGAGTTTGCCTTTTCATTTACATGCTACTTGACTGACATATCCTTTGTTCTTTTATTGATTTCATGTGGGTTCAACGACTGCGTTTGTTTGTTCATCTTTCCATTTTAAATATAAGTGATACGAAAACTAACAAAATACTTCGAAGATTTATTTTTACCTATAGAAATCAATAGGAAGTACGTATTTAAGTTTAGATGGGTATCGAGACTTGTTCAATTGATATTTTGCGAAAGTGTGTTGCTTGATCTGAAAAAACATATGCAGATAAAATTCTGTAACTATGGCAACACTGATAAAGTGACTCATTATGAACAACAGTACAACAAAAAGTTTTTTTGTTGCTTCTGTGTTATCAATTAAGAATGCAGTGAAATAAATTATCAATTTTTATAATTTTTTAACTTAAGTATAGAATTTTTATATTTAAATTTAGTTGTTTGTGTTTCTGAATATAAAAATGAAGTAAGATTTTCCCTACTTTTTTTTTACGTCAAAGAGGTTCTCGAAATTTAAAAAAAATCATTGCAATTATTTTTTTATATACTACTCGTTTTTTGTGTATTTTTTTTATGTTGAACGCGAAAATAGTTTGTTTTTCTCTACCTTTAACGGTTTTGTCACAATATGACTTGAAATGATAAAATAGCCATAATGATTCACTAACACATAAGAAAGTCATATTCTAACAGAACTATTTGCGATATACACTGTTAAAAAAATTCCTTGAATTAACGGAAAAACTACTGGCAGCAAGTTGCCGGGATTTTTCCGTTAATATCAGGATCTTCCGTTTCGGAATTTTTCCGTTATTTTCAGGAACTTCCATTTCGGAATTCTTCCGTTAATTTCAGGGTCTTCCATTTTGGAATTTCTCCGTTAATTTCAGGATCTTAAATTTCGGAATTTCTCCTTTAATTTCAGGATCTTCCATTTTGGAATTTCTCCGTTAATTTCATGATTTACCGTTTTAGAAATATTCTGTTAATTTCAGGAATTTTTATTTAGCTGTTTCTTTGTTAATTTCATGAATTTCTAATTTGCATTTCTCTCTAAATTCAGAAAACTTACATAGTATATTTTCTAGTTAATTCCAAGACATTTTTGCTTTTTTCTTGTCAATTTTGTTTCTATATACTATTTAACCATTAATCATTCTAAATATATCCATTTATATATATTGTTATAAATATTACCATAGGGAAATTTAACAGGAGAAACAGGGAAATTAAACATGCATCCTGTTTGTTATACAAAACGTAAGCAAATAATGTCTTCATACTTAAACCTTAAATCTATTCAAAACTAATACAATCTAATAATTTAATATTTTTAAAACCATATTTGGTATATAATCTGAATAAAAAGGAAATTGTTCACATTTTTGAAATTAAAAAATTACCACTCTTCATATATTTAAAACAATTTTAATATAGCAGAAAAATTTTAGTAATTTTTTCCAATTTTGATAATTTTTCTGGCATATTTTTTATAATGTATATATTTGGTGTTGTTCTGTGGCTACACAAATGGTATTGTACTTTTCAGTGGCATATCCAGGGCAAAATCATGGGTAGGGGATAATGAGTTAGGTGTCTTAGGGGTTGAACACCCCTTAATAGAGAGACTCTTTAAGACAGTAAAATTTTTAGTCAAAAACAATAAATCATTAAGTGTCTGCATTTGTACTATACATACATAATTTTGTGTAGTCTCTGATAGTAAAACAACAACAACAACAACAACATGTTTTAGTACATGGGGACGAGAACTATCCCTCCCCCCTGGATACACCACTGATACAATTTAACAAGATATGAATAACAAAAGAATTACAGAATATAATCAGGTTTTATTTTTCTTTCACAATTGAAAAAGACTGATATGGTTCTCAAATTATCAACTAATTAAAAAATTTATGCAGGAACTACAGATTTAATTTTCTTCATTTTCCGAACTTTTGACCCTCTTTGGAGATTTATGATAAACAAGCACCTGAAAAAAATAATATATTAATATATATAAATCCAATTTTAAATGAATAGATCTAATGTATAGAAGCAACTGTTAATCAGGCGTAAACCAGGCAAATTCTTCTTAAGTCCTTCTAAAATTAAACAATTTGTCAATTTTAGGCTTTTTTTTTTCGAGCAAGTTTTCCATAGTATGACCGTAATAATTTAATATCAGAGTTAAAAATGCTTTTTCTCTTTTTGTGAAGAGGTGGATGGGGCAGACAAAGCATGAATCTTACAGTACCTTTAATTAATTGATTTATCCATATATCTCAATACTGTTTTGAGAATACACTGAAAATATTTTTTTTAATAGTAGAAACAAAACAGAAGTGCTCTTGAATAATGTATATCATTACTAAAAATACAATTTTATAATAGTATTTAGTATAAAATAATAACTTTAATGCAATTTAATAGTATTTTAGTAATAAAATACAATTTTATAATTAGTATTCTAGTAAAAGCTAATAACTATTGCTTTTGAATATCACCGACATGAAGTTATAGACGGTGAGCCGAAAATGAGATATCACTTAGTAGCTATATCTAAATAAACACTAAAATAGCGTTTTGCGGACACTTGCAATTCCTAAATTTTGAATGTGTTGGAAAGTTTGCATTTAATCGGAAATTGTGTGTGCAGACTTTTCAAAACAAAGATCATTGGCAATAGTGTATGTAACTTCTGAATCGAATCGAATCAAAATATGTGATTTGCATACATCCGTAATCACTAATTGATTCGTTAAAATCAACAAAAGTTTATTATTTTATAAAGAAAAAGTTTGCGTTATGTATACTTGCATAGTTTTAAAATAAACCATGCTTATAGCGATAGCGTAACCGTGCTTTTCAATTGAGGTTAGGTTTTGAATTATCGTCGCACTAAAGCTACACGAGGGCTATAGCTTTTCAATCGAATTTAAATGTAATAATTTCAAGTCATTTCATTATTTTTTTTAATAATGTGCAATTGTTTGTTTGTGAACTTTGTTTATTTCATATATTCGACAGCTTTTTTAAACATTTAAATCAAATTGACTTAGTTGCGCGTGTTGGTAAACAAACGGAATTATTAATTTCTGGAGTCACCACGGTCAATTATAGGACTATAGATATTACAGAAACAAATAAGAAAGAGACAATAACTGGATTCTATAGATAGAAAAGGAAGATAGAAAATATAAACATTAAAAAAATCTTATTTTATTAAACGAAATGAACATACCTGTATATTTATCTTTCTTGCTTGCTTCAGATGTGGTCAAAACAAAACAACAAACAAAAAACAAGGTGGCTGAGTCGGTAGGCGGATGTGTCGAGGCTAAAAGCTGTTGGGTGCGAGGTTATATGGAGAATTTACGTTCATACGGGTCTTAAGTGAAATTCTGCAATCAGGAATACGGTGTTTTTCCGTTTTCACTTGTCAAGCGTTTAAGGAAAACGGAAACAAGCTGTGTATTTCAGACAAACCGTCTGTTTGTGAAAGAAACGCAATCTTTCCGTAAATTCCCGAAAATAATCACAGAAATATGAACGTAAAATTCAGGTTTTTTTTAACAGTGTAAACAAACAGGAAACTAGATTCGTGTTCAGCATTAAAACTACTTAAGAAACACCAATTAAAATTTTACAAAACTTTTTTTAATTTAATGTTTTTAGTAAAAATTGATTTGAAGCACCTTTTTTACGAAAAAACGTGTGTATCTCAGATAGAGCAAGAACTAAAATTAGAGAGATATTAGAGTTCAGCACGATAAATCCTTTCTGAATTTGAATTTCCTTTCTATAGGTATTGTTCACTATTGCCTTTACCTTTGAGAAGTAAGCAAATTGGCTAAAGTGTAAATTTGTTTTCACTGCTGTGAGATTAACATTGAAATTTTCAATAGAAATTTAAATTCTTCATTTTCAGGGTTCATACTCTATCTATAATAATGAAATTCAGGAGTTTCTAATAAGGAGTTTTTCAGAAGTGCAGCAACGTAAATTCAGGAGGTAACACGAACGTACAGGCGAAAAGGGCGTACAAACCCTGTATTTTTTAAATAATATTTATGCAGCAGATAATTAAATTTTCATAATTTTATTTTTAAATTTAGTTAAATTATAAAATTTATATATATTTTTTGATATGTATGCTGCTAGGAAACCTGATGGTCTGGTGACGGGTTTATACGTCTGCATACCTCGGAAGGTATGATGAGAACATACATGCTGAGCAGGTCCCAAAAGGTTCGTTTTTAGATTTTCTCGTGGATACAGCTGTTGCTCTGTTTAATTTTATGATGCAATTTCATTCAGTTATTACGATGGAGTTGAAAATCAAAATTGGAGATTTTGTCTTCCACACATTGGAAGGGTGCTGGTTCTGAAAAAGATTTTTATTAAAAATAGGGTCCGTCTGTCTGCCTGAAATCACTCTACTGATGGAACTAAAAGGGCTACGGATTTCACAATTAATGCTCGTGTTTCCAGTACCTATAGAACGTCATAACAAGGTTTTCGAGAAAATTGCGCAAGCGCAAGAGGTAGCTGCTATGGAACTTTTTAGGTTTTAAAGTTATTAAAACTACATACTTGCATATTGATTTATTAAGCATTAATTGAAAGTCTTGCTTACACCCATATTTTTTTTATTTTGTATTAATCTTTATTTTGTTTTTAAAAAGAAATATAGGTTACTTTTTAGTAATATTTCTTTTGGAGTAAGTTTTTTTTATAAATTTTTTCTTAATGGATTTAAATTAATACTTTCAATTTAATAAAGCTTTTCACAAATTGAACCAGTTAAACAAAGTTTCAATTTTGTTTTTTAAGTGTTCTTGTACATCTTTGAGACATGACCTCAATCGAACGGGGAAGTAACTTTATTCTTTGGATCAAGTGTTTCCAAAGTAAGCAGTGTTAAAATATTCTATTGACTTAGACCAAAAGGCAATGATTTCGCAAATTAGTCTGATAAAAAAAAATAAGGTTTGAAGCCAAACCTTTTATAAAAAATTTTAACACACGCCATTCTGATTTTTTAGGGGGGGGGGGGGGCGATTGAGGAAAAATCTGTATCGTGAACCATTATGGGAGCTATGATTATTGCTCATAACTTCCTCTTTTAGAACAAATTAACAAGACTCAATTCAAAAACCTATCCAATTTTTTTAAAGAAAGTAAAACAGATATAAATTTTAAATATTTTTTATCTTTAAATAACCTTTGCATTATATCTAAAAGGGAAGTTTAAAATTCAATAAATTTAAAGAGGTTGTTTCACGTCGAGGGTCAACTACTCCGTGGTCTTGATGTTTTCATTTCAATTACTTTTGTTTTGTTGTTCATAAGTCATTTCTCTAAGAATATTTTAAATATTAATTTTTTTGCGAACTTTTTGAAGTGCTGTAGGCTGTTTAAATCATTTATTAAAGAAAGCTGCATAGAATGAATAGGGTTTTTTTTTTCATCTATTCCCGCATTCTGATCTAAGATTTAAAAAAAATGGTTAAAGAACACGGAAACAGACGAAAAATACGTTCATTTTGAGAATAAAATAAAATCAACCAATGAAATGCAGTACGTAGAAAAACGAAAACAAGAGTGTTACATCAGCTGAAACATTCGCATTATAAAAAATTCAAAACTATTTTTAAAAAATCTTGATTTTCAATTTTGATTTCACCTAGTAATTTGTTAGTTTTGTATTTCACGTTAGAATCGTAGTAATTAACAAAGTATTGTGAAAATTTTGTTACAAAGTTTTTATAATTGAGACTAGCTAAAACACAATACATGGCACAAAAAAAAAAGTCTAGTCGTTTGGAATAACTCAGGCAATTTTCAATAATTATCAAATCTGCCTTGACCTAGCATTAAAAAATATTCAAGAAAGTCGGTACTAGAGGTTTTTTATGCTGAGACTAAGTTACCTCACTCAATGGTAGGAAATTATAATAAAAGGAAATGAGCATAAAATAATAGTTGGTGCTGCCATCTAGTGATAAAAATATTTAACTTTGTTTTTATGTCAATAGATGGCAGTACCAAATAGTAGTCTTGTAGTTGAAAAGTAAAAAATTATACTGTTCGTATATTGTAAATAGAAAGTTTGTACCTTGAAACTCGAAGAAATCAGTTCTAGAAGTGTGAGTAAACGCGGGATGACGTGTCTCCCCACTTTTCAATTAAATGGCCATGCAACCCCTCACTTGTAATGCCACTAAAATCCCTCATCCCATTGTTTTGGGTTTATTTAGCTGCTTTCCACTTTTGACAGATGAAATATGAAATCTTTCAGACGTTTTCATTTAGCATCCAAACTGCTAGTTATTATGCATTCCGCAAGATCTTATGCAAAGTAACGATTCAGCCTTTTCTTTATATAGATTAATATTTATAATAGTTATGTGATAAATTACTTATAACAAGAGAGACATAGAGATCATACTTATAATAATCGGGTATAGTAGAGGGGGATCAGTTGCCACAAAATTAGCTTCTCCCACCTTTTTTGCTCCACATCTACACTAGAAAAAATGAAGTAATGCCCCATTTACGACTATATCCTTTGAAGATAATCAGTATGGGAAGTGCATAAAGGTGTGTCTTATTGATTTAGACCAACCTCGCAAACAAAGCAATATTATGATATTTTAAAATGATTTTTGTGTGTATTTTTAGTGAAATAATAATGAAAAAAAATTCTTTCATAAACCCCATAAGTCCACGAACCATGATTTTCGATAAATTTAGATTTAAAAAAAAAAACTGTTTTAACAAGTTTACATCACAATCACTGAATAAAAACAAAATTAAAAAGTCTTATAAGCGGGATGTATTGTTACAACTTAAGAGTATAAAAAAGTGTTGTTAATTTTTAATTTTTAAATTTTAAAGTTGCTAGAGTTTAATGGGGTTCCGGCAGCAACAAAAGCAATTATTTGTGTATTAAGTACAAGAAAAAGATTACTCACAGATATTTTGCATCTAAAATTTTGCTTATTAATATCAAAGCAATTTTAGGCCAAAAGAAAGTGAAAAAATAATTAGAACAATTGCGTACAATATTATACTTATAAGGTTTCTGGGGAAAAAAGTATCTGTGTTTCGTGCCTTCTTGTAGGTACTCGATAACGTCAGTAACGTATCGGGTTTCTCGCTATATTCGGTTGCTTCCCATGGCTTTTCAAAACACTAGAATAACAGTATTTCTTCACCGATTGTGTGTTTCTACAGGAGGAATTAATTAACTACAGGAAGAATTAATTAGCAAAGACTCAATTTTGATAAAAATGTGATTTTTAGGGTTTCTGAAAAAAATGTAAAAGCCGTTTTAGCAGCCATGCTATGCCATAAATCTGAAATCATCATGCCATCGCCGCTTTCGGCTTTAGTAATGAACCTATAATTGACATGGTTATAAGGTTTTCATCCAGTGTTCTGCTTATGAACTCGCTTTGTTTCTATAACAATAAATAATTGAATTTATTATTCCAGTTTTAAATACCATTCAGTAGTCCATAACCCAGACAAAAACATTCTTAACCCGCTATGGTAGATAGGGCTAGGGTAGGTACACACGTATATGTATTCCGGCTTGTGTGTTTGATAAAAAAAAAACCGCTTATAATCCTTCATCAAGTAAGACAGACACAGAAAGAATTTTTACTGTAGCAGAGAAAGGAAAGTACACCCAGGGCGAAGGCGGGAACCAAACCAGCACCCGTTACAGCGCACAGACAGCTAGCGTAATGGTCTGCGATCCACACCACTCGGCCATCTGGGCCCCACATGGTATACAGACGTATACACCTATCAGCTAGTTTCCCAAAACACACATATTTTTAAAAATGTGTAACTTTTGCAATTTTTCTATTTTTTTTTTACTTTAACTTCTGCAATTTTACTACTTTTAGCTTCCACACTACGTTTATAACGTAAAAAGTGGAAGGTTTTATAATCGTGCAGTCCGTCCGTCTGTCTGTCTCTCTGTCACCCACTTTCACAGAAAGAACCAAAAGTCTCGCAAACAAGTGGGATACGTCATTTTAAAGCAAAAAATCAGTTAAGGCTACATTCCAAATTTCATTAAAAAATTGAATTAAAAGTTTATTTAAAATTTAAATAACTAAAAATTTAATCTACATTGAAATAACTGCAAATTCCATTTTTATTCAATATTTTCACTGTTGCCATGACATCAAACGTACGAGAAACTTTATTTAAAATAAAAATAAAATTCTTGAAAAAAATATTTATTTTTGTTTAATAGTTCAATTTGGATTATTGTAATAGCACAATAAAGTTGTTTTGAAGGTTCATTATATATGAATGAAGAACGATGCATAAAAAATTCTAAATTTGCATAAAAAAATATGCAAATTTTCGCTTCTATTTTTAAAACAACAATTTTACTCATTTATTTTTCGAAATGTAAACGTGTGACTGCAAAAGATATTTATTAAAAAATCCATCACTATTCTTCTAAGTTCAGAAAAATTAGCAAACGATAAAGATTAATTATCAAATCTGCAAAAGAAGATTATAGAACATTGTTAATTTTTGCTTTTTAAAGTTTGAATTAGAACCAGCCAAAGGCTCTGTTTGGCGAATTTCTTTTTGAGGTGTTAGTGTGTTTCCTGTTGAGCTTAAAATGTTGTGTGGAAGCGGTGTAAGTGACAGATTCTGTAACAAACCAACTTGTTTTAAAATGTAAAATGAGGGGCAGTCTTTTACTATCATGTGCGAAAGAATTTTTTTAAACAATTAAATGAAATTGAGGTTTTAGTTAAAATTTTAAAGTTTAATTTCATTCAGTGAAAACAAGACTATATTTGGACTAAATGGCGTATACCTCAAAACGCAGAAAAATCGCTTTCAACTACATCCTATTCATTTACTATGAAATTAGTAATCCTATTAAAAATTAAGGCTTAATGTGAAACAAACTGCATCCGACTTTTTTTAGTATTGAAAATTGTTTTGTGACATTTAGCAGGGAAGCATGTAAAATGTGTGCTTAATTTTATTTTTATTTTCAGCTGGGTGTTTGAGTAAATTATTGAGTGGTTTTTTTTCTTAGTCTCCTAATGTCTCCAATAAACCTGATAAATTTATATAATTTATCAGTAAGTAGAATTGTGCTTTTATCTTTTCCTTATATAAGTGTCTGAAAAATGAAAAAACCTTTACAATATCTTTTAAAATGCAGTATTTGTCGCGAAGAGATTACATTGTTATTAAACCATTATTTTATTTTTCAAAATAATGTCGGTATAAGGTTTAGTTTTCAATTTTTATGCTGCGTCATTTTGATCACCTTTATTGTCGCTGGATTCAGATGCTTCCAATTTCAGAAATTGTTTATATGATTCTAGCTTGTTTTAAATATTATATCTTTATCGGATAAATTAAGGGGAGTCGTATGGGTGTTTGGGTCGAAAATGTCAATTTTCTCTTTTTCTTTTTTTTTTAATCTACATATCTTTAGCTTTAAGTTTAGATCAAACTTATCGATTTCTGTATAGTGGTGTTTTTTTTTCATGTGCATTTTTGAGAAACTGTGTAAATTGGCTCTAATCTATACTTTTCCGTTTCCTGAAATGTGAGGTCTTTGAAAAGTTCGGAACACTTTCCCAGGAACTATAAAAATATCTACTTATGTTTTGTTTTAATATTTCTTCCCCATTGACAAATGACAGTGATTGCGCCCTCTAGAAGGGAAGAGTGTATGCTTTTTAGCCCATTGCCCAGCTCGCCAGAAGAGACAGTCACAAGAGACACACAAAGAAGGACGCCACAAACACATAGACAAATAACAACATTTATTGACAAACACAAACATCCATATTCCATGCCTTTACAGGGATTCGAATCCGAGCCCAGCAGCTCCAAAGGCCAGCACTCTAACCATAGCGCAGGCGGACTTTATTCCCCATTAATCGCTCTTTGATTATCTGAGGAATTTTTAAAAAGTTATTACTTTATATCCGTTTTTTATGTGCTTTTTAATGCATACTTTTTTTTAGAAAAATGTTCCTAAATTTAGGAAAACTAACATATAGGCGAGATAGTATTAAGGGAAATCGGATGGTTCTAACACAAGATTATCCTTATCCAACCACGTATAAAATTATTTTATATGCTTGAGAAAAATTATTTTAAGAACAGATACACTTTTTGTTTTAACACGGACTTTGTGCTGTTGAAGATCTTCTTGAAAACAAATTATTTGCTGTTAGCTGTTAAGTTTATTTTTTTATACTTGCTTGCAAAATTTAATCTGGAGATTTAATATTTCGATTCAGCAATCCAAACATGCAACTGAACATACTAATACCAATAAAATTCTTTATAAATAAAGAAAGCAAAAGAAAAACATTTTCAAATATTTTAATTTTCATAACTTTTTAGTACAAGTGCTATAAAAACAATAAAATTAGAAAAGTATTTACCTATTTAGTTAAAAAGTTATTCAAAAGAATTTTTGATTGAAAAGCATTCACACATTTTAAAAATAGTAAAAATGTCTTTTATAAACATTAATAACACGGATAAGTCCAGTCGTTTAATGTAGCAACTTCATTTTCTTCGGAAAAATGTTTCTAGATCATCCAAGTTTCGCTAATGCCATAAGCAATAAACGCAAGGTACAAAAGGAGAGTCCATCAAATACCTAAATGTTGTCTTATACAAAGTATTTCTTTGTACAGAAAGAATTTGATTAAGCCATGAGCATACTTTTAAAGTTTTGCTCGAAGCTCAAGGCCCCTTAGAAACCCTTATACAGCACCTATAGTATTAATTTCTAATATTTCACTTTCATGAAACAAAAATTCATTTATTTTTCCATTTTCAAGAGTTATAGTCTATACTTTAACATCTATTAGTCTCGTTTAGTATGCGACTAATAACCAAGAAATTCGGGAAATCGAGTATGTCTGGGCTTATGTAATACTAGTCCAAGAGTGAAACTTTTATAAATCCTATCACTTGTTTACTTGGTAAATGAAAATGCACGTTAATTCGGGTAGAAAAGTGTTGATGGATAAATATGCACAGGTCATACTATGCTGCATTAGAGAGTTTCACCAACAATTTCTTTTACTGTTTAAATTGAACAATATCCACCTTCTTCCATCGGGTTTGCTCCAAAGCAATATCTTCCGCTTCTCCATCTGGCGGATTGGTCTCGACCGCCAGATACGCTTTATGCACTGTATCAATCTCCGGCTTCTCGATCTTACCACCGTCAACTTCATCTTTGCCAAACCACTGGCGGCCTTTCCTGTAGGCCCTGGTCCACAAAAGCAGGGCCCACATAGGAATGCCAGTCAACAACAGCTGGGCCGTCACGGGCACGCTGGACAGATCCGCGTCCGGCTGAGGCAGAGACAGCAGCAACATCACGAAAGCCACTGCCGGGTTCTGGAATGCAGTTTCGATAGACACGGCCACGATCTGTGCTCGGTCCAACCTAAACATCCAGGCCACAAGGGCCCCAAAAGTGTATCCACCCCAGGCTATGGCCAGTCCAGCAACCACCACCTGCCAAGTGAAGTAGCTGAAGACGAAGGAGTTAGCATACATGCCGAGGCCTATGCCAACCAGGACGATGATGATGGTGAACGGCCTGATGATCTTCTCCGATATTCGGGTGAGTCGTGGTGAGTACTGTCGGATGAGGAGACCGATACCTATGGGCAGGGTGAGCAGGATGAGGGAACCCGCTAGGTTGATGTATGGAATTGTGGCGTTGTTGTCACGGAAAAGGGTGCGCCCCAAGGTGAAGATCCACAAGGGCATCATGGCTGAAATAGAAAGGACATTGGTGATCACTTTCAAGCGTATCGTTAAGGGAGAAAGTGTGGGATGTGTTGAATTATCGTCAGTCTGTTTGATCAGACAAGTCAATTGAAGAGTCAAAGAGTCAGACAAGTCAATTAAATGAACAATTCAGACAATTCAATTGAACAAGTGACCTTTAAAAAATCTACTTAAAAAAAGAGCAAAGATCTTCCTTTGAAAGTCTCAAGAAGACAGGAAGTGTTTCAACGTTAGTCAACTTTTGCGTAACAAAGTATGTACAACTTATAATTTTGCAAAGATCTTACCGTTGCAATATTTTATTAAACTGGCAAAGTAGTTGGTTTTATGCAAGAAAGCTAAAGTGAACGGAATAAGTTGAATTAATTATCACTATTCACGAGCAAGTTAATCCCAATTATGACTAAGTTTGCTTTGAGTTATATTTCGATGTACATAATATAATGAGAAATTACCATGAATTTAATTGTCTTTATTAAAAAGTCAAAACAACTATAAAAAAACATTTCTTAACAATTATATATCTGTGTTTCAGACGGTAAATGGCGAACTTTTGCACAGACGCATTTGAATGGTTTTTTTTTTACTTTTATTAAAAAAAAAGTCAAAACGAAAATCCACATACCCAGGGCTGCCACCGTACTAATGAAGGTCATGGTGATGCTGAGGTTGACGTCACCATCGAACAGCAATGTCCAGAAGTTGCTCATGCTGCCCCCTGGCGAACACCCGAGAGTGAACAGACCCAATTTCAGGCTGATGTCATCCAGAAGAAGATGACTGATACCAAAAGAAGCCTAGGAATAGGACGGAAAAAGTTAATGGAAATAGTTAAGCTTCAAGTATTAGGGAAAGATTAACTATGAATTTAAATAACGTCCAACGGTGCAAATTTATTTTCGTAATATTTTGTACATTTTACGGTTAATTTTTACAACTTACTCCAATAGCGTTTAAACAGAGGGATGGGTGCTTCCAATCATTGCTTATTGAAGCAAAGTTTTTCAATGGTACCTCACAATACATTATTCACATCGAATGTAATTTTACAGCATAGGGTGATAACAGCAGTTTTACCATCACAATGTGAGGATTAATTAGAGGGAGGGGGTTGCAGAGTACTTCTAAAATATTTTTTAACTCTGATCTTGCTGAAAAGATAGAGCTTTTAAATTCACTATTACAATTAATAAAATAAGACTCTACAATCGATTATCGTATGAATTGATTCTAAATCATCAATACTCTTAGAATTGTAAGCACACATTTATCTTAATTTCTTTAGGGGTTTTTTTTTATGTGATGCTAAAATCAAGGCTTTTGAACAAAGTATAAGCTAGAACTCTTGTTTGTTTCTCTGAAATTACAAATTTATGTGATTCAAAAATTGTCGATGATATTATGCATATATTATGATTAGCTCTTTTTGATAACTAACTTCTTTTAAGTCCGAAATACTGAAAAATTGGGTGTCTCTTTTGAACTGTTACGCATAAACTTTTACATTTTTTTTAGAATCTCTTTCTACAGTACGAGGGCTAAAAAGACCTAAAACACACATCAAGTTAATAATTTTTTAAAAAAAACAGTTTAATTAAATATTTTGCTCAAAAATAAATATTTTAAAAGGTAAACTTTGCCTAAAAATATATTGATATAAATTTTATCGATGATAGTATCCAAAAAAGTTTTGCCCTTCTCAGTTTTCGCTACAAAATTTCCAAAATTAACTCAAGTATTTTTCTTAGATATGAGTATAATTTTATTACACGATTCTGCAGATAAGGATGCTATTCATGTTTTTTATCTCACGAGTTCCACACTCTACATTTTCGTCGCATAATCAAAATTCATTGATAAACCAAGGGATCAAAATAGTTTTTTGAGAATGTTATTTTCGTTCCATAAAAGCTTAAGAAAGTTTATCAAGTGACTTTGGTTTGAACAAATGACAAAATTACAAGTCACTGTCTACTTACAAGACCAGATGAGCTCTATCGAACTTGTGCGTATAGATGGGAATTTCGACGTCACTGTTACGACGAGGGTCGAATATGAAGAACCCTGTTCGGAACCACACGGAATTCTAAGAATATAGTCCGTCGTGGACGAGTGTTTCAATATCAGGTTCCTTCATCTTAGGAACAACTACACTCGGAACAGTGACATCAAACTATCCACCTTTAAACACCTCTTAATTTGTTATTGCTAACAGAAGAGTTGAATTTAGGGTAGAATTTATTGCTTCACTGAAAAGTTAAAAAAGAAAAATAATTAATTGGTGACATTAATAAATATTCCTCTCAGAGTTAAAATTTTGTTGATAAACAATAAAAAATACATGGACTTTATATTACCTGCAATTCTTTTTTGAATAAACTGCAAACGAATACTTTTTTTATTAAAAAGAACAGTTCCGTTAATTTTAAAAGGGAAGAAGCACCTACAACCAATCACCTGCTGTTCACTGCTGATTTAAAAAAATCTTTTGAGCGCCTTGATTTTGTAATACCCAAAATTCAATAATAAAGTATTTCATTAATCCAATTGTCCATTTGAAGAAATTAATTGAATATATGCAAATGCAACCTCTTTTTGTTCAATCGTTGTTTCACAATTATTGATGAAATTGAAAGTTGTGAAAATTCGGGTCAATCACTTGTTTACGTAATCGAGTAAAATATAGGAGAAATCCAATTTGTTTTATGCATGGTAAGAAACGAGAGATGTTTTACTAATTTGTACAGATCTTGCAAACTGCAAAGCATGAAGTCAAGGATCCTTTCTATAGGATGCCGGATATTAATTAATATTTTAGAAAATTCAACTGATTCGTTAATGTTAATTTGACTTAATATGCAACAGTGGTGCAATTTGTTAAGCCTACCTTTCTTATTTGTTTTAATTCAAAATAATTTTTTAATGGAAATTAGGTATTGACATAGTGATTAGTGAAGATATCCGTCTATCTGCTCTTCCGCCTCAACCCCCCCTTCCAAATTCTGTTATAACCTTCCTATGTTAAAAAGTAATCTTAATTCAGATACCAATCTTTTAAACTTGTATCTATCTATGTGTACGCTTTTCTGTCTGTCTGACTGTCTGTCCTTTACACGACGGTATATAATAGTTTCAGTTCTAAGTTCAGTTCTTTCTCTTCATCCAGTTTTTTTTTTTTTTAATTTTGTTTAAAATGTTAGGGATAGATACTATTTTTTATAGTTTTTTTTTATCTGTTTAATCTATCTTCACTAGAAGAATTTCAATAGTAATAAAAAACAGATAAGTAAGCTATTAATGTTCAACTGGCGTAATATCATAGCACTTAACAATCTGGTACTTTCGTCTGCACACGATTGGAAAGAGTAAATTTAATATTTTTTTTAAGTGAAATATTAGAAGAAATGTTGTTGTTTTTTTAAATCTAATATTGAAGTTTCAATAAGAGGGATAGCAGCCCAAAAAGAAAAAAACAAATGCATGAAACTAATTTCTTACATAGTTATTAGTTTTACAGCTGCAACTTTAAAAAAAAAACTATGTATCTTAGAAAAAAAAAGTTTGTGTGAGAATTCAGCAACGCCAACTTATTCTTAAACAAAGAACATTATAGTGCACATGTACAATCCACATAGTATAAATTAAATGTATCCAAAACCCTAAAGAACTCAATAACAAAACTTTAGATAATGTTACGCCACTGGGGCAATATTATAACACCAAACTAGAACTCCTGTGTATTTCTTGTGAAAATGAGCCATTGGAAAACGTTCCATACCCTCGGGGGGACATCGCTTTGTTAAACTACATACTTCCTGTCCCACATAGTAGTCTGGTCAGCCGACTTTCGAAGTTTTTTGTTTCCTATTTTTTTTTTAATTCACCTTTTTCATCTTTTATTTGTGTCACGTGCTACAGTTTGGTGAAAGTCATGGATGATTACAATCATCTATCAGCTGTTAGCTCTTGTGTTACGTAAAAGGGAAGCTTGGAGTAATAGGAAGACAAGAATGAAAGTTTCTCCATATCTAACTATAATAATGAGTGGTTAGGATTGATTGAATTTTTTTCCAGAGAACCTTACTATTGCTAGAATTATACAACATTAGTGTTTTTTCTCTTAGTAAATTAAATATCTTAAGGTAGGAGAATACCCAAAATTCCCCAAAATTCTAAAAATTTTACTATTACTTTAATCTCTTCCAAATTTGGCATAGTGATTTCAAATATAATGAATAATACTATTTATGCATTTTTTTATTTAAATATAATTTTTTTTCTTTAAACTGTGGTTTTCTACCAAAAAAAATAGGTTTACACTAACAAGTCTATCACATTGAATTTTAATCCTATAAACATTAATTATGTGTTAAATTCTTCGTTTTGAACTGATGCATGCAATGACCCTCTAGAGTAACATACAAATTACAAGAAAAGAAGTAAAAAAAATGTTATGAATTAACTAAAAAAAGATCTTTTTTCGATTAACTACGCTTGGACATTTTTTGAAAAAAAACTTGTATGTTTACACCAGATGTTAGAGGTTCATGGCACAGATAATTGAAATAGCATCTGTAAAAAATTTCAGGTAAATTAATGTAAAAAAATTTATGCTAGAAGTGTTAGCGTAACCCCCTTTTTTTAGTTGAAAAACACCGTTTAAAATAAATCAATTATATTTAAATGAAAAATATGCCCAAAAAGTATGTCGAGTTAACAAATGTTTCCCTTCAGCGCCCGAGCAAATTTAGAATAGATTCAGTGCCCTCTAAACCAATAACGATCCACCACAAGTTCGCCAAAAGGATCGGGTTGCCATATCACGATTATGCACACATTATACGTAGTGGTCACTTCAAAGGAGTGACATAATGTAATTTAAGCTTATGAGGTTGGTGCATGTTAGATGTTCCAGTACTCCAAAAGTTCTGGAGCTGATCCGCATGATTGAAAGACATATGTTACCTTTTGTCCACTTAGGGTTGTTGCAAACCAAACGAACCTCGTGTATGTAGTTGGGTTAAGAAAGCTACATATAAAATATGCAATATTTTCAGGAAAATCCTAAAGCCTCTTTCTTCTTTAAAATAATTGTTCCTAGAATAATTAAATGAGAAATATATCTTCTGAAGCTCCACAGCCACTTTCATTTCTTGAACTGGCTTTAAGTCTAAATACCGTAACTAATAACATTTATGTGTGTATTTAAGAATGTGATATGGCATTTGGAAATGGTCACGCATTCTGATCATAGCAGTGAAATGAATGATTTTCGTTAATCTTATAATTTATTCTTGATCAATTTATTGTTCTTAGAAAAAATGTTTTACTCCGTCTTTTTTTACATGCAATTGTTTCATGACCACTAATAAATTCAGTGTGTTTGGATTTGGAATAGACTTTCATGGTCACTTTACAAGGTTATGAATTCATTTCTAAAAGATATTGTTTAAGATTTCGACACATACGACAATAGTCGTACTTTTCAATTTATTGGTGTGAAGTTTAAATTTTCGACTGCTGAACATTTTAATGCTCAAAAAATTTTAAAAGATGGGTGAATTTTCTTTTCAGTTCGAAACTTAATTTCATTTTTTTTATTCGATGAAATTATTAAAACGTGATAATAAGATGGATGTTGTGTCATACAGGTGTAGTGGTTTGAATAACCCAACTGCTAAAATTACTAAAGAGAGTCGCTGAATGAGAAAACCTAAGACTCTCACTTTTTTCGAGGATGATATAAATTAAATATTACATCGGGCTTTAGAATCCTTAACTGAAGGTTCATTTTCAAATAAGGCACACCATGAACAACTTCTACAAAATAATATATAAAACTTGAAAATAAAAGTGGATACATGTGCCACTTGTTAAAAGAATTTAATTAACTCTTTCAGTCCCAGTGATGCCATTTGGCATCATCATTTTTCAGATCATATTTTAAAAATTAATATGGCTGACATCTTTTGGGAATAATAAAGAATATTTTTTAATAGAAGAAAGTTTGAAGAATCGAATGATGTTCTTTTTGATATCATAAATGGCTATAAACGATCAGAAAAAAATTTTAAATTGGTGATGCCATAAATCGCTCATTCTGACTGAAAAGGTTAAAATATCATGTTTGAGCGAATTAAATTAATACAAAAGTAATTACATAATTAAAAATCTCTAAACAATTCAATCTTAAAAAAGACTAAAAGAAAAAACTTACCACAGGCATGAACAGAAACTGGCAGACGAAACCGATGATAGGACCAATGGGCCTCTTGAGCACCTTCCCAATGCACGCCAGATCCAACTGGACACCCATGTTGACATAGTTAAACGCCACCAGAGCAGCAAAGATCCCCGTCACAGCGTTAACAAGTATCGACTGGGGTCGCACCACACTCACGACAAGCTCGAAACTCCTCGTCACCCCGTCTTCGTCAGGCTCGTGTGTTGCACTGCAGCCCTTCTGGAGGTTCACCCGCACTTTGGTGTACCCGACGAAGGCCCCCTTGACCGTGAACGAGAAGTTCTTCTGCTCGTCCCTTGCCCTCATGCAGAGGGGGAAGGACGTGGAGTTGGAGATCTCCAGAATGGATGGTATTTCAGAGATGACCGACACCAAGAAATCGTCATGGTCGTCGTTGGATGTGTCGTGGATGGAATCGTTGGAGGTCTCCCAGCCGATGCCGAAAGATACCACTCGATGCTCCTGTTCGACGATTCCTTTAAGTTCTTGAGGGTAGAAATCTATGCGTGGAACTAGGTGGGGATGGTAAGGTGGGTCGTTGCTGACTTCGGCAACACCGTGGACTACATGGATTGTGAAGAGAAGACAACCAATGATGTAAAGGATCATGCTTGATATTTTTTTGCAATTCACAAGCGAATAAATAATTATAAATAATAATTAATATAGTTTATTCAGCTGTTTTAGAAACAGAGAATGGAAATCTTTTCAGCATTTCATGATTTTACAATGACATTTTTTTCTACATAAAAAGACAAAAGTGGAAATAACTTGATTGTGGAGCATCACTTCATTTCAGGCTCCACGATTGAAAACTTTCAAAAAATAGTAAAATTGATTGTTCAAAAATATTTACACTCTTCTTTGTTCCGCCCTTACGTTATTCACGGTAAAGTGGATAATAATACTTATGAATTGCTTCGAATAATCCGATTATTCTGTAACTATCTTTCCATTGAAAAACTCTTTCGAGTGTGAAGAGATCTTTCAATACGCACACCACAAAGACAACGTATCATATCAATTAGAAAGAAAACAGCTATCTTTAGGTCCGGTTGTATAACCGATTTTGCATCGAACGACCTTCTTATCTCACTTCATTCCGCAACAAAGAACACAGATTAATTGAACAATCTCGCTGTTCCCAACACAGTTCCATCGTTCAATTGAAGATGATGGTTTTCAATGAAGATTCACTCGGACGCCAGCTGACCATGTTCTCCAGAAAACTATTGCTGTCTCACCCAGCACGTCGTAGCCGCATGACGTGAAATTAGATATCGTCAGCTATATATTACTTCTGATAAGATAAGCCAGTTGAAAGATATGATACTGCATCAATAAAAGTCATGCTCGTATAAAACTATCGAGACTGCTCAACTAAGTGCAGGTCAGTGAAAAAATTAAAATTTCCGGGTCAAAACTGTGCCTACTTTTCAGCACGAGTTCCCCTTCAACCGCCTTGCCCGTTCTGAACTTCGAAAAGGAACACTTGAAAGACGGCTTTCACATCACGTGCGAGAGAAAGTTGTTTCTCTTTCTCCACTTACTTTAGGATGTGTTTTTATTATTTTTGTTTAAAACCCAATTTGTGTGCTTTAAAAAAAGTCGGCCGTCTCCTGCTTGCCGCCATTGGTGCTTCTATTTGTTGAAATTGAATAAGTAGGAGAGATGGAGTCTCCAAACTACGGGATAGGGACAAGGACAGATATGGCCGTTAACTATATACTTTTTTTTCTCTTAAATTTAAAATTTTCAACAATAAAAAAACTTTTACAAAATCGTTGTATGTTTGAAAAACTTTTCCAACTTTATTTTTTGTTTTATTTACTATCATTTTGATAATAATATTTTAAACACAAACATTAAAAAAAATTAAATCGCCAAAATTTAAAAATTGTTTTTAAACAAAATGTATTTTAAAAAATTATGATTCAGACTCGTGTAAATTCCTGAAATCTGTAGTAGGTCTTATCCCAATGGTGCAAGTTTTTTACTCTCATCCATATTCCGGAAAACTACCACATTTAGCCAGGATAAATATTCGACGTCATATCGCGGTATCCAACCATGCTGAACAATGGATGTTATACCAGGGAAATATTTGAGAAACCAAAATTAGCTTATTAATTATGCAGTCTATATATTTCCTTTGGCTATCTGCGGCATATTTTTAATAGTTTTTTGTAACAGTAAATGTTACATAGAACAGCTTACATCTTTTATACACTTTCGAAAGAAAGTCGTAAAACACAGCCTCTAGCAAGTTCTAAATTTTTAAAGACAAAAATTAGCGATTTTCACTAGTTTTCTTTCAAATATTTAATTTTTAAAAAAAACGATAAAGACTTGAAATTCGTAGGTACTTTTTCGCTAAAAATATAAGCGAAAATTATCATTACATCATTTCACTTTAAATTATTTTAAAATTTAAAAAGAACCCGATTTTTTTGCAAAAAACCCTTCTAATTCATTTTTTAATGAAATTTGGGAGTCTTGAATGGTTTTTGCTTCAATACGATCCCACATGTTTGTAAGACTTGTGGTTCGTTTTACTTTTTACGTTATAAGATTAAAAGTGGAACGAATATAAAAAAGGATGCGGAAGGTCCCAGGTTCGGGCCCGGGCATAGCCAAAATAACTGCCTACCTATAGACGGCCCGTGCAGCTAAAAATGTCCGACAAAAAAAAAATACCACGTGTGGAGGGAGAGCACGTTAGATATCCTTCAAAGTCCGAACGCTGCGTACGATATCACCCTTAACGGTTGCGTTGCGTTGAGTGCCTACTCAAGGGGCGGCTCATCACTTGACTGTGGTTCTAAAATCTGACTCCCGTCGCGAATAGCCCTCGTGTAGCTATTGCGACAATAATTCAAACTAAAACTAAAGAAAAGTGGAACACAATTTTGGGTGTAAGCTAAAACTAGATTCAATTCAAGTTATTAGAAACATCAATACTTATATTTTACAATAATTACTTTATTTGCCGACATGAATTAACAAAACTTTTAACACATGCAATTATACATCAATCACATAAAAAACAATTTTAGACACTAGCAGTATTCTTGTGAATTAAATTAATGCTACAATGCTATTTACATATGAATTTTAAAAACTTTCTTTTTACAAACAGCTTAAGTGGAGCAGAGCAAGTGCTTTAAAATCCAATGCAATAATAGAGTGAGGAATTCAAAAATAACAAAATTTATAACTGGGAAAAAAATTGACAAAGAAATTAAGTATAAATATCATGAACATTTTACAATTAAGTATAATTTATATGATAATAGAACTATTAAAGATTTACCTTAGAGATGGTTCTTAAATATTTATAAAACTATGTATTGTACATAAACTTTAAAATATTCAGTGTACAATAATCACTCACAAAATATTTTATATGAATGAATAGATAGTGGAAATTTCTGCAACTGCAGAGAAATGTAGTTTGAGCATTTTTCAAGCACATCAATATACCATGGGTGCATATAAACTATGTATAAAACCACATGAACAGCTAAGTGTAAAATAACTCACTAATTTTAAAACGAAATATTTCTACAAAAATAAAATGTCTCATTTAGATCTCAAATTGAAATTCTGGTTGAACTTTTTAAGTTTTATTACTAAAAAAATGATACCTCTTGCTGGTTATCAAATAACAAGTTTGCAAGTCAAAAGTTATTATTTTAATTATGAGTAAAGAAGCAACTTTTAAAATATGCATCACTTAAATTTACAAGCCTATTTGAGCAAAAGTACACATTGCCCATTTTTATACAATTTAAAGTTGCAAAACAATTAAATTAAAACCTTACAAATTATACTAACTTTTAAGATAAAACCAGCTTGCAAGAAGATAAAAACCCAGCTTTGCTGTCAACCTAAAACGTTTTTATGCCATAATACATATATACAACTATTGCAAGGTCAAATCTACACATTAGTTCTGCCAATGGAAATATGGACTAATGCTTAACAAGTATGGGTAATATGCATACATGTTCATATTGAAATTTCTTACATCTTAATGGCTTAGCCAATGAAACAAATATAATATACTTAATTAGGTTTTTCTAAATAATGAATTCTTACATCTTAATGGCTTAGCCAATGAAACAAATATAATATACTTAATTAGGTTTTTCTAAATAATGAATTCAGTCTAGTTTACACTTAATTCTAATGAAAGGTATGGATATTGTTTCTTGATAATTTCATTAAGGACACAATCAGTATTTGGTAGGTCTTAAGTTTATGATAGGAAACTAACAACTACTAAGTCCACTGTTAGCACTTATGTGTTCTAGAGTGATAATATTAACAAAACAATTTTGAAAATGTATAGTATGGTAAATATCAATTCTACATACTTGCAATATAAATTAATTATACAAGAAGAAGTGTGGCAATTAAGATATTAAGTACTTAACATTTTAGGCTCAAAGGTATTTCAAAATAATTTTTTCATTGTTTTTTTTTAACAAAATACTTAGAAAATTATTATTTTTGTTTTTAAACATTGAAACAGTTTCTATTAGTAAAAAAATGAACTTAAGCATGGGGACCATTATTTGAAGTAACAAATTCTTGTTATAGGTTCGTTTTCATGCTAAAAACCTTGCCTATATGCCTAAACGCATGGTTAAATGTATTCAAAATAAGGCATTGAATAATTGTAAGAAGGAAAAAAAAGTTAATTAGAAACTGGTACAACTAAAAAAAATTCCACGTTATTAAGTAATCTAAATCTCAACTTTTTTACTACATTTTTAGGGGATAAATAACATTACATTTACCTACCTTTCAACAGTTAAAATACAATTCTTTTTTGCAAACATTAAATCAATTTCCAGGCACATTACCCTTTCCAACTAGTACAATAAATTTATTTAGGAAATATGCAATGCTATAAAGAGATTGTCAAGTGTTTTAATATTTTATACTTTTTATATCATACACATTAAATAATAATCTAATTTGAATACCCTCTACATACATTAAGGTAATAGTATCAATATAAAGGTGACTAACCATTGAAAGTTATTTAAAAAGATCATTTACATATGTTTAAAATGGCAATTTTAAAACTAGTGAAACTGATAACTTTATAACTAATAAGAATCAACTTAAAATAGTGATATTGTATTTTATTTAGTAAATAATAACAAAAGTATAAGAATTAAACCTTTTATTTAGTCTTATGTGCACATAAAAACTTAAACAGATACATTTAATTATGTTTTTTCATAATAAACAGGAAAAATGAGTATTTATTCAAAAGAAAAACATTTAATAAAAGTGTTAGTTAACCTAATAATTTCGGAAATATTAAAAATGCATTGGCAAAGTACGTTTGGTCCATATGTAGTAGGTCAATGCTAAACTATAGCTCAAACAAACTTTAATTGACTGAATAGTTTAAATCATAAAAATGTTTACACTCTCTAAAACTTCAGCTAGGTGTATTTTGAAACACATCACACTTTAATTTTATTTATTAAATATATGTACATTGTGCTAAGAAATGCATGGAAATACTTGAGTTGAAAATGAATGGTAAAAAAAGGGAAAATGCATTATAAATAATTTATGCATCCATACATAATATAATGGAAATGAGCTTTCATTTTTACAAAATGGGACGTTACGATAATGAAGTGTTAGCCCTATTTTACAGTGAGTATATAATGATTATAGGTCTACTTTAGAGTATCAACAAAACTATCAATTAAAAAATGAAAATACTTTACAGAGTTAAAATTTTGATACTAATAGAGTTATATATACAATAACAAAAACATAATAAAAATATAAAAACTTTGCAATTTTCTTTTGTCCATAACCTTTGGTAAAATAACAAACTTTAACCTATAAATGAACATGTTTGACTTGATGGCACAAAAATGAAAAAAATCTTACCGAGAACTACATATTAAATTGAAGTGAAAGGAACTATAAGGCCATTTAAGTCTCTCCACATGCATTTTAACAAACCTCCAAACCCTTAACAAAAAAATCTATAAACCAAAGAAACAAACCATGTGTTTCGAAGTATGGACAATATTCCTTTAACCACTATTCTAACGTGTTCACCAGAAATAGAGGCCTCAAGATCAGAACCTACCATGGGTCCGAGCAGTAGCAGTTTCCAGGTTCCACCAGATAAAAAATCAAAAATAATGCAAACGTTGACTCTTAAAAATTGAAGCGCTTAGTGGAAGAATGTGCTAAGTGACAAAAAGGTGAAAACAAGATAATGGGCTTTGAAGTTTTTTGTATACATTCAGATCTGTTACAAACGGTACTTGTAAAGCCAAAAAAATATACTAAATTTTAAATTTATGAAAAGGGGAAACTTGTAATCGTTAAAGAAGCTAGTAATATGATCATTGACATAAAAAATTTAAATTTTTTCAAAAATGTTACTTGGCACGTTCTTCCACTAAGCTCATTTGAAAACAATTTTGCTATTCATTTCAGTCCCAATGACAATTTGTCATTTTCATTTAAGAATTTTTTTTCTGATCGTCTTTTGCCATTTATGATATCAAAAAGCACAACATTCGATTCTTCCAACTTTTTTTTTTTTAAATATTTTTTATTAAACCCAATTGATGTAAACCCTACAATTTTTTAAAATTATGATAAGAAAAATGATGATGCCAAATGGCATCACTGGGACTGAAAGGGTTAATCTACAAATAATTTACAAGCCAAAATGCAGAATTTGAATGAATGTGTACATTATTCAATTCATAACTGTTCAACTAAACTGTAGATAAAATTTCAGAGACATTTTGCCCCATAATTTTTTTTTTAAACACTACTCGATAAAATATTTTTAGTGGACATATTTTTTCAATGCTAACAATTTAATTCAAACTTTTCAAAAACTTTTACAATTTGGGAATATATATTTTTTTCTTTTTTCTCAAAAATTTTCAACATCAATTGTAAAATTAAAATAATATCAACAATGGACTTTGGTTTACTGTGCGCATCTTTTGAATACAATTGTAAAAGTTCAAGAAAAGCACAGTATTATTAACAAACAACTCTTTAAATAGTTCATGAACACATTTATCATATAAATAAAAGAAATGGCATAAAATTCATAATATTTTTCTCGTATTCATTTTGAATTTAATGAATAATCATCTTGGCTGCTAAATAACAGCAAATAGATCATTGAATAATATTCTGTCTTGCAATAAAATGAAAAAGAAAATATTAAATGCTATAAAATTAAAAAAAATCAAGCGATAGTTATCACAAGTGCAAATTAAATAAAAATATTAAAAGAATCTTTCTAAAACAAAATTTGAAATAAAACTATTAAAAACATTTTTGCTTAAAATATTTAAAATTCCGATCGGTTCAAAATGAAATACATTTGACTCTCAATATGCAGCCCCAAAACAATATTAAAAATAAAATTGAATTATCCGACTTAAATGGATGCAGAACTCTATAATTTCAATAATAACAGCAAATGTTGCTTTGAGTTTTTGATACTGAGTTTTTTATGATCAGAACATTGGACTGATGGTTATCTTATTATGAGAAAGAGCATTTTTTATAGTCAAGAATGAAATTCTTCTTGACGATGAAGAAGATGATGATCGAAAGATGGTCTATAAATAGAAATAATTTTAAAATACAAAACAAAATCATCTGCACCAGATTCGTTTTGAAGGCAACAACCAAATGCAAAAACGTCCATAGTATAATTTGCATTTAATGCAGAAAAGTTACAAATTAGCAAAAACTGTAAATTTTCTGGGCAAGTTTGAGGGGTTTTTTTTTGTCCTAAAAATTTATTGTCCATGATAAGATAATGATTTAGTGATTGAAACCTAGTGATTTTCACAATCAGCATTTCCCCTTAATGTACATAAATTTTTAATGTTTAAAAGTTAAGAGAAAGTTCTTAGAGGGTAAAAAGTCAATAATCAGTAAATCTCTTTTCTGCGTCCAGAGTTACATTTATACTTCAACCTATATTAAAAAACAATAAAACCCCCAATACTTATTATACCCGGGGTCAATATATCAAGAGTCAACAGTAAAAACACCATCCCGCTTTTCAACCCATTAAAGGGAAGCATGATTCTGAGGAGTGAAGCCTCCGTCAGAATTATTCCTTCCCAATGCCTGGGTCAGCTGAGGGGCCTTGGAGGGATCAGTTTGTTCTGCAGCTGCAGGGGCTGTAGCAGCCGCAGCTGAAGGAGGGGCTGTAGGTGTGAGGCTCTGTTCTCGGTCCTTGTCTTTCCCTAATTTGAAGGACTCGAGAAGGGCGTCGATTCTTTCGGGGGTCGGACCCCAGTGGGCGTAGCCGGAATCGTTTTGGAGAAAGAAGACTTGGGTCCCGTGAATGGAGCGTTGGTAGATTTCCGTTCTGAAAATTAAAGGTTTAATGCAGGGATTGGAAAGTTACTTTTAAAAAGTAACTGTTACAGTTATTAAATGGAGGGGTCAAAGTGACAAATTAATTTTAAATACTCAAATTGTCACTTCTGTCTGTTATATTAGAGAAAATATAGGGACTTTTTACAAGTTTTTCAAAGAGATTGGGAACTATCGTTAAAATAAAAAAAATATTAAATTAGTATGTTACTGTATTATAAAATTTACTATTAATAAATAAAGTGATCAATTTTCTATAGGTAAGTTAACTTACTTTGGAATAACATGTTGAAGCCCATGTCGATATTCATGTTCAAATGCAGGGATTAAAAGTTGCTTTCTCTTATACCTACAATCATAAGCATTAAACTTTTAAATAGAATTTTTTTATTAAAACATATTTTAAATGATTTAAGTAAACCTGTAATATAGCAGAGTATATGGTTTATCTTTAAGAATATAATTTGATATTTAAGGACATGGATGATAATTATGAGAATCTAGAATTATTTTCTTATAGGACCTACATTTCTTTGAAATATGATCACAAAGAAGAAAGTTCATAACTTAAAAAAGTTCCTACCCCATGAATTTTCAAAAGATAAAAAGGTTTGACCTTCAAAGATCACTTTCCAAACGTAAGTACAGTTTGAATAGATTCAAGAAACTAATAGATGCATTTGATAATGTTGAAATTACAACAGGTGGAAGGTTAGTAAACTTTCAAAACAACACAAAAACATCATTTAAATATTTTAAAAAATCCATTAAATAAAACAGTATTTAAAAAAAATTAAATAAAAAAACGATTATATTTCCAGGGAAAATATTATTGGTACATCTTATTAATATACTTTACCTGCTAGCTTCAAACTTCGTTAGAAAAGGTGGCACAGGATCACGACACTCAGAAATAAAAACAATGAAAGACAAAGGCTTTTGGGAATTGCTTAGAAGCCTCTAAAAAGAAATATTGCAGAACATGATTACAAACAATTCAATAACAACCATTTATTCCTTAAAAAAATGATTTCATTACAAAACAAATGAATTTTAAAGATAGATATTTCTTTCAAGTTAGCGTTTTAAGACAATTCCTAGTAAAACTAAATTGTACTAGATTTAGAGTAATTGTAATTTTATATTTTTATTTCATGGTTAAAGCAATTTTTGTGTGAAATTTTTTTATTCCTAAAGTAATAATTAAAATAAATTAATTTTGTAACAAATGAAATTATAATCTATTTAAAACTGATAATGAAGTATACTCTGTTTTGAAGCAAATTATATGGAATATAACAAGAAATTAAAGAAATACATACCTCAAAATGTGCAATAGTTGCATCTAATAGTTCCTCACAGTAGGGTGGATTAGCCTCAAATGATCCACTCACCGGATGAAAGTGTAGAATAGGGCTATAAACATATTTTTAATTTAACTATAAATGCTTTTCATCACTTAACTACCAAAAAATTTGCATTAATCTTTAAAAATAATGTTTAACTTTTGAAATGGACAGTAACTAGCTTTTTCATTTTTTTTTTTAAATCACAGTTTTATGAGAACTGTCATAAAAGCAAAATAAAACAAATTCGAAAGGGAAAAGCATCCAGTTATTTAATAATTGATAAACATAATAAGAGCTTCTACCTCTTTAGACTGCTTTGGAATTAAAACTTATCTTTAATAATTTAATAACCAGATGAATGCTTTCAAATTTGCTGTTATGACGACTTTCATACCTAACATGACGATTCCCATAATAATGTATATAACTCTATGGGACTAACTACCCCTCTTATTGAAACCAAAAATTCTTATTATTATACAATATTTAAAATACAAAACTACAATTTCTATACAATCCAAACACTGCAAAATTTACGACTTCTTTTGCATATTTTTAAAGAACTGTTAATAGTAAGAAAGATTGAACAAAGAATTAAAATTATATAATTCTATATAAAGATATCTAAAATAGATAAATAAATAAAAGTCTATGATATGCATCAAATGATGACCAAAGTCAATATTAAAGTTTTAGTTGCTACCAAGTCAATAGATAGTCTGATAGAGCAAAGTCAATCAATGAAAAACTAAAACCAATTTCTTTCTAAAATATCAAAGAATACACATGTTTAACACTTAGAATTATGACTCAAGATATCCTTTACCGCATAACAATTGCATAGTTATTTCATACCGGAAGTATTTTTTGATTACGTTATAATTATAGGAATTTCTTACAAATAAACTACCAAACCATTTTTTCAGCAGAGAGTAATAAGAATTTTTTTTTCTTACCCTCGAGATCCAAAAAAGCTATCAGTATCTGGGAAAGCTGAACAGTATTGCCTGAAGTAACAATTGAGGGGAGACGCAAAACATTCAAAAGTCACGCCAAAATGCTTGTGTAGGCAATCGAAAACCGCCACCGGCATGGAGCCTTGTACACCATGGCCCTCACCTGGATTTATGCCAGCAAAGGCCTAGAATAAAAATATGACAAGTAAATCAACCCAAGTATTTCAATTTTATAGGACCAACTTTTCAGTTCAGGTGCATAGTAGTAGTTTAAGGTGTATGGTAGTTCAGGTGTCAGTAAATAGTTTAAGGATAGAAATTGTTTGCGATGTATGTACCTGACCCTGCATATATATATATATCCCAACAAAAACATCTCTGTAAAAGAGGGCCAAGTTCTTACAAAAAAAGGTCTGGCCTACAAAAGAAGTGAAATCAACATAAAGACCAAGTTCAATGGAATTTGCTGAGTTAAAGTTCTAGAAAAAATTAAGCCTGGACAACCAAAGATTTGAAAACAAAAAAGGATCAAGTTCAATAGAAGTTGATGAGGTTATAAGCCCCAAAACATTTTGTTTTAAGATGCAGCTTAGGTCTAACACATTCTTACTAGCTGTTTGTGTAACTTGGCCAATACGCATCGTGAATATGGAGTTGAACCCTTCGTACCTGGTTGAATTTCACCTCGGGGCGTTTGAGTAAGTCTGTATTTGATTTATCCCTAGTTAATCAAATGGTTAATCCTAGTGGTATTCTGCGTGGTGATGGCTATGTGTTGTATATCTATAGAACAATAATGTGCTGTGGTGTTTTAATAATGAACTATAAAGTTGACACATTTAGTTAGTTTGTATTATGTAGTTTTATATATGTTCGAGATTATTACATTTCTGTTAGTGTTTTTATATTAATAAATGCTATTTGCAATTGAAAAAACATGTCTTTCTCCTTATTCAGCTGAAACCTTATTGATAATCAAGTAAAATAAAATTTAAAAAAAATGTTTTAAAAATTTTAAATAGATCAATACAATAGTCGATGGATATTGGAGCATTTCTTTAGATCACGTAAGTAAATGTAGCATTTCGTTTTCCAATGCTTGAATCTTGTAGTAAAACCGCTAAGCTTTACTATAATATATGGAGCTTTGATTACTCTTTCTTACTTTCTTTGAAGGAAATAGAACGATTACCTTATTAAAACGCTTCAACAGTTGCAAACAGCTAAATGTTCATTCAGATAAGTATCACCAACTAAGTGTGATGGTAATCCTGGCAACAAAAGCAAACGTTTTTATTTTTATTATTTACCTGCAACGCCAACGCATGTGGTACGACTACTATTTTACCCCTTTCCACCCGAGAGGTGCGCGTCATTCACCACTTAACTAGGGATAAATCAAATACAGACTTACTCAAACGCCCCGAGGTGAAATTCAACCAGGTACGAAGGGTTCAACTCCATATTCACGATGCGTATTGGCCAAGTTACACAAACAGCTAGTAAGAATGTGTTAGACCTAAGCTGCATCTTAAAACAAAATGTTTTGGGGCTTATAACCTCATCAACTTCTATTGAACTTGATCCTTTTTTGTTTTCAAATCTTTGGTTGTCCAGGCTTAATTTTTTCTAGAACTTTAACTCAGCAAATTCCATTGAACTTGGTCTTTTTGTTGATTTCACTTCTTTTGTAGGCCAGACCTTTTTTTGTAAGAACTTGGCCCTCTTTTACAGAGATGTTTTTGTTGGGATTTCACTTCTTTTTGTAAGTGGGAACACACAGTGAAGTATAATGAATAATGTGTTTAGTGAATAGGCAGTATCCTAATAAAATAAACATAGGATGGAGATTTACACTGCGGCGAGTACAATATTTACAATTCCTGTTTAAAAGAAATATATATTGGTGGCAACAAGCAGTAAAAGTAGTTTATAACTTTTTAAGTATATTTTGTAACAACAATTGAATTAACGTCGCACTAGAGCTGAAACCAAACAATATCTATAGTGAAATTATTTCCTGTTCTGACTGCTTTTTAAACAAGAAGTTCTAAAAGAACTAAAATAGCCTACTGATGTCCTGTCACTTTAATACTCACCGAAATTCTTAGAGAATAACACAGGGTGCGTACACTATTTTGAAAGTGAAATTCAAGCACTTTTAAGCACTTTCAATGACATTTTACATTCAAATTCAAGGCCTTAAACGAAAAAAAGTAAGCAATTCGAAATCGAAACCGGTATATCCACTGGTTTTTAACCGATTAAACCGGTATATCCACTGGTTTTTAACCGATTAAACCGGTATAACCGCAAAAAACCGGTATAGTCGGTTTTTTGAGGCGATAAACAAAAATCGTTTCTTAATATAATAACAAATAGGTTGTTAGGCTGTTTATCTTACTTGAAGAAACATTAAATGCCGAAAAACGAAATTTAGAAAAAAAAAAAGATATACCGTGTTTGAATTAGCTTTTGTTTGAAATAAAATGAAACTAAACCGGCATTTGTTTTTCGGTGAAGGAATAACTGTTAAAATATTAAATAATTTTCTAAACCTCATAGCTATATTCTTTCTTCTTTCATTTTATCAGATCTCGGCCGCGATAGCAATTGTCTACCATTCCCACAAAAATAATCGGTTGCCATTCTTCAATCGGCCGATTGACGACGGAAAAAAATCAAATACCACAGTCCAGTCGGTCATTTTGAGTGAAATTTGTTTGAAATACGTAAAAAAATAAGATTTCACTGCGGACCTGAATAGTCTTTAGTTTCAATTAAAAACACAAAATTCACTCGGCAAAAAAAAAAAAAAAATCCTAAGTAGCGGGCCTTCGAGTCACAGACCGTAATCTTTGGAAGTAACAAACTAAAAACTTGGTTGATTGATCAGTCCTGAACTAAAACTAAGAAAGATATGGAACTCGGCCGATAGCGATTGTCTAGTCACTAAAAAATAACCAGTTTCCGTTTTTCAATCGGCCGATTGAAGACGGAAAAAATCAAATTCCAAAGTCGGTCATTTCGTAGGAAATTTGTTTAAAATACGTAAATGAAAAGATTTCACGGCGAATCCCAGAATTGTATTTAGTTTCAATTAAAAACAATAAAATTCACTGAGCAAAAAAAGAAAACTAAGTAGCGGGCTTGAAGTCTCAGATCGTAATCTTTGAAAGTAACAAACTAAAAATTTGGTAGATTGAGCAGTCTTGAACTAGAACTAGAAAGATACGGAACCCTGATCGACGATTACGCTGCCAACTAGTAAATATTACGAGTTGTGGCTTGATTGATCGATTTTTTTTCAGAAAGAAAATTTTAAAAAATAATTGAGACCCTACTGCGATTACTTATATAACAAGTAAATATTACTAGGCGCTGATAAGGGGCTGTTTGAAAAATCTGATCTGATCATTACTAGAAGTTCCGCAACTGAAATATATATATAAAATGTTTGGATCATCGGCATTGTATTTCAAGGCCGTTGTATCGATTGCTTTAGAGCTCTTTCATGCCGCCTTGGCATGAAAGAGCTCTTGTTGGTAGGTATGAATTGCACGCTAGACATGAGTTTTTTTAAACTTTGGTTTCCATGCTAAAAGCCAGTTAAACCGAGTGCAGTTTAACCGGTTTTAATCGAACCAGTTTAACTGAAAGAAAAAGCTGTTAAACCCAAGCCAAAAAACCGGTTTCAGTTTATCGGTTAACTGGTTTCGGTTTATTTACGTTTTAGAATTGGTAAATTTTATTATTTATGGCGAGGATCCGAAAAGGCGGAAAAAATTCCGCCTCACACAAATCGTTTTTTTTTTTCACAAATTGGAAATTCAAGGACTTTCCAGACTTTTTGAATGATTGGCTTATTTTTCCATACTTTTCAAGGCCTTGAAAACGAAAGTTGAAATTCAAGCACTTTCAAGGTTTTCCAAACCGCGTACGCACCCTGAAACAAGTAGGTTTGTAATAGTAACTGTCACCTGGAACTGCTTCCACACAAAATTTATACACCTTAGAAAAAATAGCCAAACACAACATTTAGTTGTAATTTAAACTTTTATAAGCATGCCTTTCGAACAAAAAAATAATTTTTAAAATCGAGCGGTTAGAACCGAAAATATGACAGACCTTCTTATAAAGGACAGATTGACAGACGGACAGAAAAACGTACCGACAGACGGACACAAAGTATGAAATATGATGCCATAACTTTATAAAAAAAAGATTTTTTAGAATCAGACGATTAGAACCGAAATTATGACAGACCGTCTTATAAAGGACGGACGGACAGAAAAACGTACAGAAAAAAATCAAAAAGTTTGAAATATAGGTGTTTGATGTCATACCTTTCTAACAAAAAATAATTTTCAAAATCGGGCGGTTAGAACCGAAAATATGACAGAAATTCTTATAAAGGACAGATTGACAGACGGACAGAAAAACGTACCGACAGATGGACACAAAGTATGAAATATGAAGCCATACATTTATAAAAAAAAAAAGTTTTTTAAAATCGGACGATTAGAACCGAAATTATGACAGACCGTCTTATAAAGAACAGACGGACGAAAAGCGTACAGACGGACGGACAAAAAGTATAAAACATAGGTCAAGCCTTTGATATATGTCATTTCTTTCTTTCAAAAAAAAAATATTTTTTTAAATCCGATGGTACTGTTTGAAAGATTCTGTTCAAGAAATCGTCACTTGACCACGATTTAAAAAATACGAGAATCGCCGCCAATAACCCTTATGTAGCTCTAGTACAACGTTACTGCAAGCAAAATCCTTAAAAAAAACATTTGCCCGTTGTGAAGCATTGGTTCCAACCATTACTCATATGTAGCCCTTGTGCGATGTTAATCCTACCTCCAAACAACCAATGGCTCTTTATAAAACATGGTGCTGGTTGCCAGCTCAGGTTGACACATTAAATTAGTAATATCGTGTGCTAAATCCCACACATGAAAACCTTTAACGTATCTGAAGGCAAATAACTATTTGAATTGTTGGCGACGACGTTTAATCGCCGCTGGTATATCAGCGTATGGAGAGCATTGCAACTGCTTATGAAAAAGGGCGCCAATCAGTTTACGCCCAACCCCGGGTAAAATCTTCGAATTTCGGATTTTTCCTGTTATATGCATGCTCTATTCTATAAGTGTTCCAATTTTCGTAACTCCATAACAAGCCGTTGTACCTAAACATTATGATCGCCCGTCAGTGAGTCAGTCAGTGAGGGACATATTTGTCGTTTTTCTGGTTCATTTATCTCTGGCTTAAATGAATTTCGAACGCTGGAAATTTTTTTCTAGGTTAAGTCTCACTAGGACACCCAGAAAAAAGTCTAAACTCGAATCTAAAGTGCGTAGAAGAAAAGAACTGGGTCTCCAAAATTATGCCGAAATGGTCCCAGTAAAGGATAGTCAGTGCCGCCTTCGTTATGAACTTGGCGATGCACTGCCGTGCATCCAGATCCTTTTAATATTACTGTTTGGGAAGAGTGCTTATTATAGCTAAAAGTTATAATTTATTGAAAAGATTTTATTATAAAGGTTTTAAAATGATTCCAGGTCCACATTTGGTTTATATTGATAAGTTAATAACGAAAATTATTATCATTTAATTACCGAGAACATATTTTTTACAGTATTACTGATACCCAATTAATTTTAAATTCAATAACATAAATATTTTTTAAAGAACTTTCTTTATACTTAGAAAATGAAAGGAAAAAAATCGAAAACTTTTTACTTAGTATAATTGCAACTTGTAACTGCCACTATAAATACAAAAACCCACCTGATAACGTTTCAGCATACACCAAACACGAGCAAGGAAATTTTCAAACTTTCTGTCATCAGAGCAATTTAATCGATACAAATGTTCCTGCACAAATAAATAATTATACTGAGACATTTTTTAACAAAATTTAATATCATATATGAACAGTGCATTAAATTCTATTCAAAAACAAGGTTTAATTATTAAAGGGATTTCAATCTTTAAAAAAAAACTACGTAAAGATTTTAGTTAAATTTTAGGCAACTAAACTTTCCAAAATCTAAAATATATTTTTCGAGATAAAATGCTGCATTTTGGGGTTTAGGCTTTAACTTAAAACTATACAGAACAACTTAAGGATTATTTAGATTCAAGAAATAATTTAGAAATTTAAAATATAAATTAAAAAAAATTAATAAAGTTCAACTTTTGGGGAGCAACAACAACAGATCTTCTGGCATTTAAATTTTGGTTAATAATGCTTCAAATAATGAACATTAATACTCACATTTATTTTTTTAATACTTCATACATTGAAATTAGTAATAACTAACAATATCTTAAAATATTTGGAATCTCTATTTATAAGCACAATATTTATAAGGGCTTTACCAGTTTGTGGAAATAGGTAGTGGCTATTCTAACATCATCTCCTTTAAACCGCAGAATGGTCTTTTCTTTGTCGGTCAGTAGCTGCACAACTGGCAAGTGAGGAGATGAAATAGCAAATTGCACTGGGTAGCAGTAAACCTCTTTGTTAATGCTTACTTGGAGAGGGCTAGTGATCTCTTTAAAAAGAAAACCATAAATTAATACTAGATTCATATTTTTTTTGCAAACACTTATTACATGCAAAAAGTCTTTAGACCTTAAACTAACTTATAAATAAAATTAAAATTAAAGACACAAATATTTTTAAAATAAGAATTACGACAACAAGCGGCAAAATTTGCAGACAATTGACTGGTCAAGCAGAAATTTGGGTGAAAAAATGCTGAATTTATACAGCCACTTTTTGAACTATTCTTTTTTCTTTTTATCGATCGATTGCTGTTGGAGAAAAACCGGTGCAACATTTGGTCATTTTGGTCATTCAGCGAAATTAACCTTCTGAAGGATATCGACATATAAACACATAACCTTTTTTTTTCTTCGAAAAATTTTAGAAAAAAAAACGAGTTTAATGTTTTATAAAAGGTGCTGAACACAATTCTGAACCTTTCCAACTTTTCAAAGTTTGTTCTGCAGTTTTAACATTAAATTTTTATTTTTTAATATTTATTCGATATGTTCTTTACCGATCAAAATATGTAAAGATTGTTCGTGTTAAATTAGAATAATAACGCATTTGATTTTAAAACAGAATTGACCTACGATTTATCTCTCGGGTAAGCACAAATTCCCAATGGTTAATTAATAATAAGTTACAATATTACTACTACTTAGTAGGAAATATAGAACTATTTCATATTAAAATAACTGTCAAATTAAACAATTACTAAAAAAAGCCATACAAATGTAACATCGTTCCAAACTACAAAAACATATTGACAAATCTAAATTTAAAACTTAAGGAAAAAGAAGTAAAACACTCAGACCGAAAAGCGAAAAATGTCATACCTTCAATACCATGCTGTCTGAACAGTGACCAATGCTTGTCTCTGATCTTCTTTGCGTAGTCACAGGAGAGATTATAGATCTTTGTACAGATGGCTTCTACCGAATCTTTTGCTGCTTCAACTAGATGGGGTTGACATTGCTGCTTAAGGTGGCCAAGCCTCTCCTATATGAGCAAATGGAATAATCCCTGAGATACAGTATAAAGCTATGCAGGGTTCCTACTCTATGATAATGAAATGTAGCAATATAAATTCAGGAAGTAACGAGGAAAAAATTAATACATTATCGCATTCATCTGGTGATTTCACCGAACTTTAAATGATAAAACAGAAGAAAATATTCTAAAGAGTTGTGTCGTGCATTCTGAGACATTAACTAGTATCAAAATGTCCGAACTCTACTTTTTTTTTACTGTGCATTGCCCAGTAGACTTGTTCCAAATAAAGTACGGGAGAAAAACGACAGAGAAAGGAAAAGAATGACTTCTGTCAGTGATTTTTTTTCAGGAGAAGCAACAAAAATATCAGGATCTAAGGCATAAATTTCAGGAGTTATAAGGGACTTTAGAAAACAATATGAAATTCAGAAGTTTTTCAGGAATTTCAATAGGTGTACGAACCCTGGCTATGGTTTCCTAAGGTAACAATCATTATCGACCATCATACTAGCAGTATGTCACACAAGTATTAACGTAGAGCAATTATACAGAATTTGTAGAAATTGTTCCCAAATAGCATGTTGATCGTGAAGGACGCTACGTCTACCATTCTTAGAAAACCCAGGCTTAACTTGGTTATAATGTCATTCAAAGGGCTGTGACGTTAATGATGTTAAAAACGAGTAGCATTATAAACAAGGCTGAATATTAAGTGCAGTAAATCAATTAAAATATGTATCATATACTCATATTATTAAATAAAGTTATAAAATTCCTTCGATAAAATATGAATTTTAACCCCATATAGGCCATTAGTATAGCAGTTTAATTTTTCCCTCTTTTGGATATGATATAACCTCACATTTTTAGCATTGTAACCAAGGAGTTAATTAAAAATTGTTGTTGTAAGCAAGATATAACATTAAAGTATGTTTGCAGTTTAAGGGACCGAAAATTTGTGGCCTTATAAACAAATTGTAATTGAAAGCGAGGCTGTTGTAACCGAGATTGACTGCACTTCCAAATAACATCGAAAATATAAAGAATATCTTACCAGATAATCGTCAAAAGTGGCATTAAGGGTCTTCCTGATCCATTGAAAAGCATCTTCTGCATTCCATTTTACTATTTTTCTTCCTTCACTTGAAATGTTTCTAAAAAAAGTAATACAGAAGTCAATTTTGATTAAAAGCCAAAACAAATTATTTTTTGTATGGATACTTTACAAGACCAATAACAAACAAGAAATACCAAAAATCGCCAACAAAAACATAACATTTTGAGGCTTTCTCAAATGCACTGTTTAACGTTCTTGTTGAGTAGAAAAATTTAGACTAATTTTTCTTAAAGAACTTGAGTCACGATAATAATGCAATCTTTTGTTACGTTATGTATTTTTTATTATAAAGAATACATGAGGTAATTTATAAATCATAATACAAAAGTTTAATTCTTAACAAGAATATAAAAAAAAAACCTAAAAATTTCAGTAGCAGCATATAAGCATAGCATATAAGTTTATAAAAAAAAATTAATATTTATTTTGAAAGGCCTTGGTCAAATTTTTTTTTTAAAAATTAAGACTCGCAACACTTATTGATTTAATTTACTTTATTTACGACTCTCATACATGTTAATTAATAGATAATAGAGGACTAAAACAAGACAGACTTTTATAACATCAAAAAGGAGGAAATTTTAAGTTTATACACTTCACTTGGCCAGTGGTAAGGTCTATCTCAATCTTAATTCTATTAAAAATGTAAAACACCTACCTCGATTCAATCATTTTCTTGGCAGCTTCAGCATATTTTGAGAGCTGCTTCCTTGCATCACCGGAAAACTTGGGCCTCACCAGCTTCACAGGAATATCATTCATTATTTCGCGAAACATGGACTGAGATACTTCGGGGAAACATACAGAGGGCAGGAGTGGGTCGCATCCTTTGTCCATAATCTTCCGTTCCATGAACCATCTGTTCAGAGATTCCTTGGGGGCATCAATACCTGGAATAGAAAGAAGAATATATTATAACCATATTTAGGATGCATTTGTAAAATGACTTATCGAAACAGTGTAGTTAAAAAGTTTATTTTACCATACTTGCTTATAATTATTTAGTTATTTGATATATGCTTAATGCTTTTTCACAAACATGGTTTAATACTGATGATGGAACTTCAAAAATTAAAGAAACTTGTTTGTTTGTTTTTTTAACTTCTTGTATTTAAAAAATACTGGTAATTAATTGTATTTTATCATAGTTTAATGAAATAGTAAAAAACTAACTCCAGGAGATATCAAAACTTAAATTGACATGGTATTCTTAGCTCATTTAGAATCCACCAACTCTCTATAAGCACTTATCAATATTTTTTTAAAAAGCTGACTAACATAAGAAAAGTATTTTCTCACACAGATTGAATTCTTTCTAATCAACAAATAAAAATAAATTGCCAAAATGTTCAGTTTTTCAATCTTTTCATTTAAAACCAAGAAATAAAAGAGTAGATTTATGCATGGAGTGGAGCTATAAAAAAAACAAATATCCCTACTTTACAATAAAATTTTAAAAGTAAGCCAACTTTATAACATTTTATGCAATAAAACAGTTGTAACAAAAAATAATTTTGCTTTTTGAGAAAAATGGATTGTGTTTTATTTTGACTGATTTAATTTAATTTAATAAGTTCCAACACACAAGTTCATTAAACAGTGCTGTCACAAGCAAGGCATATACTATTGTGATGATAGTTTTTACATCTAAGTATCATGGAATTCATAAATCAAAACAAAAATATTAAATTCACAAACAAAAACTAAGTCAGAATTAAAATTTTAAAGCGTTCAATCCCTGAAAAAAAAAATGCCAGCTCACGTACCTTCTCTTGAATGGCACATCTCATGGTACTGTTGTCTGAGCTTGACGACCAGATTGGCTCGGTACTGCTCCACTTCAGGGTGAGGAGGTGGCAGAAGGGAGGGTGATCGTTCCCAAATCACAACATTGGTCGGGACTTCTAAGTCCCAGTAGCCACTGAAATACAATGAACACAGAGTTAACACATACATATTTATGTTTAAAAAAGAAACTAAAATTTCTTGATGCAACAGCCTGTTAGTGGGCCAAGGTGTGGCGTGCCTATTTCAGCTTGCGTGACCAAAGGTTCGGGGGTACCAGTCATACGTCCCGGTTAGGTGGTCAGTCTCCTGTGTAACCTCCAGTGTTTAGTTCCCAAGCATACTATCATTTTATCGATCCACTTAAGGAATGAAAGGAAGAGTCAACCTTAATTATTAATCAATTAATAAATGACTCATTTAAAGATAACTATAAAACATATGTATGATAGTTTCAATAATTCTTAAACCTTAAAAGTTCTATGGCAATAACCACTTGTGCATGCATTATTTTTTTGAAAACCTTATTATGGTGTCTGACAGGAACTGGTAAGTTGTGTATTAAATTTGAAGTCTGTAGCTCTTTTTTGTACAAGTGGCTTCATATATATGGAGAGACTGACGAACCAATGTAGCACACTATATAAAGTGTAGAACACACAAAATCTCTACTTATTTTCGACCACATAACAATACTGATCATATTCCTTATCAGGTCATTTTAAATAAAAATATGAGCACAGTAATACTTCAATTAACCATCAAAGGCAGAAGCATGACTCCTAATCAAGAATAGCGATAACAGAAACAAATATTAAATTTGCTCACAGAATTTGATAACAGAAACAAGTATTAAATTTGCTCACAGAAACACAGACTTTGATAACAGAAACAAGCATTAAATTTGCTCACAGAAACAAGTATTAAATTTGCTTAAATCAAAGCCATTACATGTTAATTTTAATAAAGTAATAAACGTTTCCAGAACTTAACAGAAATACAATAAGTTGAAAATATAATTTATTGATGAAATTAAAAAACATCCTACCACAAAATGAATTTCTTTGCCATGACAGGGATTCCATCTTCCGAGGCTCTTCTTTTGTCCCCTATTCTAGGAAAAGGGGGTTGAGAAATGGGGGTGAGGGGAGTATGAGGTTCGCCTCCTGTAGGGGACAACTGAATGCCTAATGGATCGGTTGAAGGGTCATACTGAAAAAGAATTATGGTTTATATAAAATTTTAGAAAAAACTAGGATGTATAATTATTAATTTGAATATTTGTAATTTTTAAAGTAATGTATATTTTTCCATTGTTATGATTTTAACAAAATAAATAAAAGGTTCAGTTAGTAGTTTATTATTTTTTTTCTTTTTGTCTTTAACTTATATAAAACTATGTTAAATAACTTCATAAAAAAATCAATTGAATCATTGAAGTTTATAAACATGTAGAAAGTAAGTGTAATACATTATTTGAAAAAACAATCTTACTTAGATCAACAAACCAAAATTCGGGGGGGGGGGGGGATATACAGTAATTGGGAAGGGATTAGACAGGGATTTGAAAGTTACTTTTAAAAAATAACTGACATTTTCTTTATTTAAAAAGCATCTAGTTACAGCTACTTAATATAAAAAGTAATTAATTATAGTTACTTTTAGAAATTTCAAGTTATAAGAAAAATTGTAATCTAACCATCGTACCATTTTCCAAAGAGAGCTAACTTTTTTAAAACTAGTGACAAATGGAAAAAAGCTAATAATGCAAATAGTTCTACGTTGTAAAAGTTAAATTTTAAATAGCTAAGTTTAAGATGAACATTGAATTACAGGAAAGATCCATGAATAGCAGTGTGATTTGTAACAGAAATGTAACATTTTTATTTACTTCAATACCAGTAAAAGTTAGTTACTTTCTGAAAAATCTAACAGCACTACCAAAAAAAGTAACTAACAAGTACAATCCCTACATCCTACAAACAGCCAAATACTCACATGTCCAAGCCTCGGCATCTCCCACAGCGACTCGTTCGTAATCTTGTTGAAGAAATAAGGCCTGTTCTCTCTCTTGCTCCAGAACTTTCGCCACCCTACTTGCAGGAGCTCAGGTGGCAGGTCATGCACAGGGTCTGCAGATCCATATTGGTTTGGGGACATGAGGGGACCTTGGGCGCCCTGGGGCGAAGACACGGCATGGGACACCCCTGGCATGTCAGCTGGGAGGGAGTTGTTGCGGCGAAGGATGGGAGCCGGAATCACTGCAAGGGGATTCATGACAGATTAGGTAAGGGGTCACAGGAGTCTTAAAAATGTGCAAAGAAGATACTACATAGCATAGTTTGATCTCTATTGTAATTTTTTAACTACTCAATAAATGAGTGTAATTTTTTTATATGTAATTCTACAGGATTTATTTATTATAAAACAAGTTTTAAAATTTATGAAACTTTAGCCAAAACTAAAATAAAGGATATTAAACATGAAGGTACTTGAACACACTGTGATTAGGCTTGCGCGGCAAATTGTGAGGTCAAAATTGAAAAAATGACCAAGAAAATGACTTTATATTGTACAAATATGTACAAACAAAGACTTATACCTAAATTCTCAGCTCAATTTTAATTAGAAATTATTTTTTTAAAAATTTAAAATCAAAATTTTTAAATTTTTATTAATTTCTTTACAAAAAAGTTCTTAAAATAATTTCTAATTAAAATTGAGCTGAGAATTTAGGTATAAGTCCTAGTTTGTACATATTTGTACAATATAAAGTCATTTTCTTGGTCATTTTTTCAATTTTGACCTCACAATTTGCCGCGCAAGCCTAATCACAGTGTGTTCAAGTACCTTCATGTTTAATATCCTTTATTTTAGTTTTGGCTAAAGTTTCATAAATTTTAAAACTTGTTTTATAATAAATAAATCTTGTAGAATTACATATAAAAAAATTATACTTATACATTGAGTAGTTAAAAAATTACATGTAAGATCAAACTATGCTTTGTAGTACAGTGAAAACTCCATGACCGACCACCTCCATTAAACGACCACCTCTACTTACGATCAAATTTTCAAGGCACCGATTTCCCCCCTATGTGTTCAATGTTAAAAACCACTCTGGAAGAGACCAGATTTTACTCCCTAAACGACCGGTTTCAAATCAAATTTCATGAAAAAATATCTTTTTCTAACACAACTTTTTCCTATTTAAGAAATAAATTAGAAAAATGGGTAATTTGGGAAAAATAAAAAAATAAAAAACAAACAGTCAGAAATTTCTTCTATAAAAAAGTTTAATTAGTTCACACTTGAATGTTAAGTTAGTATAGTAATTTTTTTATATACGGGCATTTCCACGCGTGACTGACACTACATCACATCGATTTAACCAATTTCGTTTGCATAGTTCATAATTATTTTATATTTATTTAAAAAAAATATTGTATGTCAGTATGCCCCTAAGCATATAGTATTTTTAGCAATCAGTAAAAATTTTTTTAAATTATTATTTAACTAAAAAATAATAAAAATGTCCTGATGTGACTGACACTACACGAAAGTTCGTAGATTTTTGGCTATCATGAAAATTCGAATTTCTTCTGATTGCGCAGTAATTCAGCATTCTACCACTGCTTATTTTAAGTATAAGGTTTCAGGCTAAATATATTAACTGCAAAAAAGTATTGAAATACCATAGGAAATAATTTATTAGCATTTTTGTGCGTGACTGACACTACATTCAATTCGTGACTGACACTACATTGTGAATTGTATAACATATATGGAATTTTAAGCAATAATAACACAACATATGTTAATAATTTTGAGCATGGAAAGTTAAAAATTGCTTAAATGGTAAAATTATGGTTAGAAAAAGATACACAACGTCCCCTAAAGTAGGTTTCTGGTAATTTTGTTAAACTCTAATTTCTTCTTCAAAATGCAGCAAATCAACCAAATCAGTATTCTACCAGTGCTTATTTAATGTATAAGGTTTAAAACTTAATCATTTAATAGCAAAAAAGTATTGAAATATCATAGGAAATAATTTATTAACACTTTTGTGCGTGACTTACATTACATTCAACTTGTGACACACTACATCATGTGAATTGTATCACAGAAATGGAAATTTTGGCAATAATAACAAAACGTATGTAAATAGTGTTGAACATGGTAAGTTAAATATTGCGTACACGGTAAAAATATAGTTACAAAAAGTTACTCAAGGTCCCCTAAAGTTGGTGTCCTGGTAGTTTCTTACTTCTTTATTCAATGGCATTTTCTGAAAAACCACCCTGAAGCCACGCAAAAAGACTTCCCGACTATTGCAGATGTTTCAGTTTTACTGAATAAGCATCTTTACTAAACATTTTCCAACAAAATTTTTAACGATAATTTAACTATAAAAGGAAATAAAGCTCTTTTTATAGCATCAAGTACATTTTCAGAATTTTGTTGAGAGGTATATTTCTTTTTACAACATTTAAATTTGTTTTATCCGCCTTGTAGTATTTTGGGGGATTTAATGAAACATTGGAAGTTGTTTTAAGTAGGTATTTGTTGAATTTAAAAAAAAACGGAGTAATTTTTGAGTGTCAGGGAATCGGAAGTATTTATCTTCTTTGATGAGCATATATCATTTAATCTACTTATTTTGCCCTTTACAAAGTTGTCAGAAATGTATAATAGTGATATGTTTGGGCAGATTTCTTATTCAAAGTGAAAAAATCTTTGGCAAAATGTGAGTCAAATTTGATAGAAAGTGTGACTTCTTTTATCCCCTCCTCACTGTATCACGAAGTCCATCAATTGGTCCCTTACCATGACTGAAGGCAAAGATGACCATGACTTTTGGAAAAAAATTACCACCCAAGGTTGTCAAATGGTTGGAGGATTGCAATGGAGGTGAAATACTTTTAATTGAAGTGTTGTCCGTAAAGTGGTTTTTGCTTTCATTTTCTTTAAATTTTTGTAATTTATCCCCTCCTTAAAACTTCCCATTTGCTCTTTTTTTTTCTTTTAGCTGTTGATATAGCCATCTTAAATCAAAATTATCAAAATATAAGAAATCTGCAAAGATTATAGCTAATCTAAAACATCTAGATCAAAAAGAAGTTGTGACTCACACTACATCGTGACTGACACTACAAAGCTAAAGTGTGGTATAAATAGAGAAAATGCTTTTCATTTTAAAATTAAGAGGTGTGAAATTACACAGAGGTTACTAAAGTAAGAAAATATCATAAAAAATTTGAAGTAAAGCCTATTTTTTTAAAGTTATAGAAACTTTTCTATCTTTTCGTGACTGACACTACATTCGAAAAGGAGATTTTTATCTTCCTAATTAAATATCGTTTAGTTATAAATACCAAGTAATAGTGTGTTTTTAAGGTAGTTCTGATAGTGTATTTTAATAATTTTATCAAAAAATCTGATAAAATGTGCTCCGTACCTTAAAATTCATTTGTTGAAAATGATGAAAAAACACGAGACAATGCTTTCAAAACAAAGCGGATATTTTGAAGCTGCTGTGTTGCCAAAGATGAAACAATAATAGTTGCTGATACAAAAATAATAAAATTCAAACCTTTCTAATGCAAATATAAAAGTTGCAAGTGTAGAAAAAAATATTTTTTTTTGCAGTCGTGGTCTCTTCTGACGTGGAATTACCCATACATACTACAGTTTGTTCAAAAGTAGTTCAGAAAATGTTCGTACAATTTTGTTTACATCATTTGTAAATAAATAAATAAGTGTAATGATTTAAATAGACTTTTGTAATTTTGTAGGGTTAATAATACGTTTTAAAATGACCTCTCAACTTTCTAGCTAATTTACTTTATGTACTCTAGGAGCGGCCAGCCTCCATTTACGACCGATTTATAAGGGAACGGGCGGATGGTCGGTCTTAGAGGTTTCACTGTATCTTCTTTGCACATTTTTAAGACTCCTATGACCCCTTAAGGTATGTTGGGTTGAATTATTGTCCCACTAGAGCTACACGAGGGCCAGTCTTTGATCATTTCCTGTGCTTACAAGGCCTTATTTTAGAGATCTCCGAAATTGACTTAAAAACAATACATTTTGCTTCACGCCTCACAATTTTGAATAACTTTAAGACAAACAATTGGAATATTTTTGATTTTTCTATAACAATAAGGACCATAGTTTAATGATATTATATTTGATGATTAACCTTACTTTCAAGCATTATTTTGCAGTATTTTGTAACAATATCACTCCGAAAAGAGCCACCAAAAGTTTCCAGTGCCTTATGACTTGTCATGGTCAGACCCTAAAAAGGGCTATTGGTGACAGGCGTAATTCAGAACCAATCAAGTGAAGAGCCAATATGCGAGTAACCCCCAAACGCATACTTTAGGGGCAACATTGTATGCGGTGACAGGACTTTGGAGCATACTTAACATGCACTCTCTCTAAACTGGGTATAACAGACAATAATAGTTACACATTCTATTTATAACTCAGCAGTTATTTTGGCGACGTCCAGACCTGAAGATGCGACCTTTCACATGCAAGGTGAGCAGCTTAACTGACTAGGCTACCCAGCTCCTCATGATATAGAATGAGAATAAATTTTCCAGTTTAAAAAGTTTATTTTATCATACTTGCTTATAATTATTTAGTTATTTTATATATGCTTTTTCACAAACATGGTTTTAATACTGATGATGGAACTCCAACAATTGTAGAAACTTGTTTTTTTTAACTTCTTGTATTTAAAATACTGGTCATTTAACCTAAGCGTATTTTATCATAGTTTGATGAAATAGTAAAAAACCAACTCCAGGAGTTACAAAACTTAATTGACCAGACATTCTTAGCTCATTTAGGATCTACCAACTCTCTATAAGCAATTCTTATCAATATTTTTTAAAAGCTGACTAGCATAAGAAAAGTATTCTTTCACACAGATTGATTTATTTCTAGTACAATAACTCAACCGTTACTTTATTGATGATTAAATCTTTTGATATTTCCCTTGTGTCTCTTTACTTTGAATTATCATGTGGGACATTGGTAATTGCTGAAACATACAGATGAAAGGATTTGGTAATGGCATGGTTACATACTGCAATGGTTAAGTGCATAGGTTGGTTACAGCATAAAACATATATATATAGATCAGCCAACCCTCCTGATTTAACCTGGTTATACTGGATTATTAAAAACTTTCTAGGAAACAATTTCTAGATTTTTGAAGGGAGAAAAATTAAACATTCTCTTGCAGCCTGGAATCCGGAAAAAGGTTATTACCAAGTTAAATCTGGAGAATCGGCAGGTTGTTTAGTTGAATAAACAGTGAGCTGGAGCCACAGTTGGCAGTTCTGTATATGCATATTGCAGTTACAAAGTCAAAACCCAGGGTGTGATTATTAAAATAAGTTTATCAACGTACCCGGTTTATCTGCTGATGTTTCGATCCAGTCTCCATGACTGACTTCCCCAAACTTGTGCTCACTTAAATCCAAGATTCTTGAAGCCCCATGATTTCTAAGCTCCTCCTCGTCTAAAGAATGGTTTCTAGTCACAGGAACTGTTGTCATTTTCAAAAGTAACACCTTTGAATAGAAATACAAAATTATTTTAGTTACCAACAAAAACAGCAGAGATAAAGCAACTATAATAAGAGAAAATTTATGTATCGAAATATTTATATGAAAGGATTTATATTTTTGACAAGATATATTTTTTAATTTACAGTTAAATTATTGCTTTAAAAAAAGGGAAATCTGGTCTAACTTTCTTTTCCAAATGTCACGTCTTACTTTAGTTGGAACAGCCAATTTGAAAGTGCAAGTTACCGAATAAAAACTAAGAATGGTGTTTCAACTTTTATTCTTAACTAAAACCAGTTTTATTTCCTTTTGAACAAAATTGCAACCTACACCTGTACTCAGACAATGGCTCTTTTTTTTTTTTAATTTTACTGTGTAGTTTGGTAAGATTTAATGTTAAGAAAAAAATACAGAAATAAACCTGTTTTAAAACTTGCATAAAAAGAGAATGTTCTGAAATTAGTAAAATATTTTAGACTACATGGCAGTGCTTTTTTAGTAAGTTAACGATATTAATAATGGTTGCATAGGAAAAAAAATATTTCTTTAAATACCTAGATAAATAATTAAATAGTGCATAAAACTGATTTCTATAACAAAAATAAATTTCCTTTAAATCCATTTAATTTAAATTTCTCTAGTGATTATTGTAAATAGCCCAATGGTGATTTAATTCTAATAAAAATTGACTTTTTATATTTTTTTAAATAAACAATAAATTTTGCAGTTTTTAAATAATTGAATACTTCAATTTTGAATTTTTTCTGATATTTTCAATGTATTTTAATTGTGATGTGCTGAATTTTTTGACCATCAATCTTGCCTGTCGCATTTGTAGTTTTGACTATGAAAGTGGATGACAGGCAGACATAGCTTTTATAAAAGCTTCTTTTTACATTATAAACATAGTGTAGAAGCAAAAAATTACAATGCAAGATATATGTGTGGTATAAGAGATCATACATCCGTTATCTAGGTAATTCAATAAAAGCATATTTCCAACAAGTGGTTGCATTCAACTATCGTTTTTGAGGCTAGAAATAGAAAGCTTGAAACATTAAATTACCAAACCACAACAAGTATATGTAATCACAGATTTAAGAAGATGGAGAAGCGTGACCCGAAAAAAGTAAAGCCTCATAAAGTCACCAAGCAATTTTAGTTAGTTTTTATTAGAAAATCAGAAAGTCGCTAAGTTAATGTAGTACAGGTAAAATTTTAAAATTGCGCCAAATAATTAGCAAAGAATGTTTGTTTTCGCTCATTTGGCAAACTGGTTTTTGTGTCGATTTTGCCCTATCAGCATTTCCATATTCTTAATTCGATGAATATAAGCATAACTTACCGTTTTGGTGCCCAAGTGGTTTTGAAGCACATCATACAATATCGATCCTATTTAACCTTGAGAAAACTTTGAAATGTTTTTTTCGAATGCACGGTCAGTTTGAAGCAGTTGGTAACTCTGAAAAAAGAAAATTACTTGAGAAACGAAAATAAGTTGAGATTGATAATAGATATAGAAATTTATTTATGTCAATTAACTTAAGATGATGCAATTAAATCACATCCATATTTAAAATGACAAAAAAAGGAATAACAACAATTGGGTGTTTACACTTAGTTGCCAAATCATTACGATCACCCCTCAATATAATATTGGACCACCTTTTGCCATAAGTATCAACTGCATGAATTCTTCTTGGTATTAGATTCTACGAGATTTTGGTAATTAGTATAAGGAATCCGATCCTATATTATATTAATTACAATTTTCAACTCCCTAAGATTTGATGTACTGGATCCAGCTCTCTGAAGCCCTGTTCTATCTTATCCCACAAATTCTCAATTGGGGCAAGATATGATGACTGGGCAGGCCTATGAAACAAGGTAAAGTTCCATCATGCTCTTTGAACCATCAGAGGACATTCTGAGCTTTATAACAAGAAACTTTGTAACTATTGAAAGTATCCATCCCCGTCAGGGTACACCATTAAAATATCTAGTTGTGATTGACCAGCAATATTTAAATACCCTCGATAATTTAACAGGAATCAAAGGGCCCATACAATGCCTAGGAAAACACACTCAAACCATAATATGGCCTTAGACACTTGGATTGCATAAAAAATTTAAGTTGGTCATAATAAAAGGGTGACACTCTAGTAACACTCAGTGTGTGTATTTGTTATATTTAACTATAAATAGAAACATTATATTTATATTTATTCGAGTTAGGAAAGAAAAAACTGTTGAAGTTACAATACTCAAACTGTCAAATTAATATTAGGAAAAAATATTTTTTTTAATAAATGTGCACAAAAACGATAAAAAAACACCGTGATAAGAGAAAAAGTTCTACCTACGATTGAAATAATTTCATGAATTTGAAGTTTTTCAATACATATAGGAAGGTATTATTAATTAACTGAAAAAACATACTGTGGAATTGCTAATTTTCATAAAAGTAGTAACACCAGTCCTTTTAAATATACTTGGGTGAACAATGAACATACCAAACCTCAATTGCATGTTCAACTGTTGATTTTAATTTGAATAGAATATAAATTTAAAATCTACCCAATAATTTTAACATGTTTTATTTAAAATTTATTTACAGCCCTATTTAACAACCATACAAATTTGCGCTAACTTTTAATAAAGTTTGTTTTGATTAGTTAATGACTACTAAGGGCATACAAGAAAATATTGAAAACAGATTTCATTAAATGTATACAAAATGGTTTTTTAAATAATCCGTAATTTAGGTGGCTTGTTTTGGAAGGAATAATGGGTGCTTACATTTTTTTAAATATACCCTAAACTTTTAATGCATTCTATGGGAGGCAAAATGCTTTTCAAGACTGAATAAAAAATACGTATTGAAATTCTTTCACTTAGATGTCTAATAATTTAATGTATTCATTCTCAAAAGATGATGTGGTCAAAAATACTTCTAAAAAAGGGTTTTCATGAGGTTTTAGGAAATCCTTTCTTAAATTGTACTTATTAAACAACTTTTATAAACTTTTTGTGACACATTTTTCTTTATCCATTTAAAAAGTAGCAATCACTGTCACTAAACACAATTTCCATTACGAGAAAAAAAGTTTGTTTTTCAAATGTATTTGAAGAAAAAAAAACGTTAAAATATGGCTTTTGTGTGAAATATTTCAATAGCCCACTCAATGAAACATTTTTAATTGGGATCATTTCAGTATTTACATTGATAGTGTGCTGCTTACTTTTGACAGCTTCATCAGTACGAAGAGCCGCTAAGTTAACGTCTGTTTTATCCGATGTTTAAGTGTAAATAAACACAATAAGAGATCATCAGACTTAGCTAATATAATTCATAAAGCATATAATGAAGAGAGTTCTAAGATTTATCCGTTAATAATAGGTATTCATATCAACAACTATACGATGTACACAAACGCACGTGTGAAGCCGACAATTTTTCAAACTTTTCGCATACTTCTGATGACAGCAAACTCCTCTTTTATGCACTAAAAGTTGCCTCAGACAGTATGAAACTCAAATTTTGATCTTTAAACATTCAAAACACAGTTTAAGAATACTTCATTCATGATTTTAAAAGACCAAAACTGACTTGACTTCCTCTAGATACGCCATTTGCCTCGTTAAACAATGGTTACGTCACGTGACCAGAAGCTGTTACATTTATAGCTGTCAACCGCAAAATAATTAAAAATCTAAATCTTAAAACTTAAACGATTTCAATGTAAGCGCTAAAATGTGAGTTTTTTTTTTATTAAGTATTAAGAAAAAGGTTCTAATCAGTTTACGTTTAATATTCAAGGACTTGCTTAGGTTATATCAAATATTAAAATATTTTGAATTTTGTTTGAAAAAAAATTGTTTTATAAAAGTATATTAAATGTTATAAAGATTTTCTGAATAAAATATTTCAGTTTTTATTAGTATTTTTTCGGTTTCTTTACTATTTTTACACTTTTCTGCGGTACTAGCATTGTCGAAAATAATAATATCAACATAAACAAAATTCGAGCAGGGGGTATGTTTACGTTGGAATGTTATATAAACAAATTTTCCAACAATTAGTAGTTTTAACTTCATTTAATGACATTAAAATCCCTCGAAGTAATAGTTTTTCATGATTCATTGGTTTTCCAAAAAAAAGTGAATAGTTACTCTTGTAAAAATGAATGACTTGATGGAACTTGATAGAGATTCGGACAGTGATCAAGACAGTATAGCGACTGTTTTGCAGTATTTAATAAGAAGGTTGTAAAATTATCTTCATTTATATGCTAATTTAGTTTATTTTAATGTATTTCACTCTATGAACAGCATGGTTTTTGTTATCAAAAATGTCGGATTTCTAATGTAATGTTTTGCATCATGCGTCATGGTTAAGATTCTTAATTGAAACCAAAAGTTATTAACCCTTACATTGTAGTAACACCTAATTAAGCATTTTTGAACAGAGTGACCTGATATTATCAACATCAATGCAGTGAAGTGTGAAAGAAGCAAAATAAATAATAAGATAATTCCATGGTGTAGTTTCAGTTTCGTAATCCACTCAAGCCTTGTTATATGGTACACACTACTTTAAAAGTTTAAAGAAAATATAAAATTTTAATAAAATGCGTAATGATTATTTAGGTTACAATGTAACAAAGCTGTTCCCTGTTATTCATGAGAGACTACTGATAGATCAAAAGAATTAAACCTATATACAGTTCTCTTGTTTTATTCTAGTTGTGTTAAGCGATATCTACAAGGATAATGTCCTGCTTATATTCTAATGGGACAAAATTTAATCATTGCATTAAATGCAAGAAATTTTTCAGTTAACATATAAGGAACAGGAAATATTATACATTTTGAACTCATTGAAACAGGCAGAACAGACACTTAAAAATGAATACTGTACTGTGAAATGCTGTACGTCTGATATCTCTATTTCTGAAATGATGTATTAATTCTATAAAATCTTTTGTTTACTACAATATCTGTACATAAAGGAAGCAAGACTTTGGATTTGCGTTAATATGCCAAGTCCTGACTGACTGACTAACATATTAACTCCAAGCCAAAACTACTGGGGGTACAGATTTAAAATTTTAAGAACTTATTCCTTTTCTACTCAAGGCATCAAGAATCAATTTTTTTGAAATTCGAACCCAAATGGATGTAGGAGGGAATGCAAGGCATGAGTCCCATGTTTGTACCACAAGAGAAAAACTTAAGTAGAACCTGATTTCTTGTCAGCCATGTCCGTCAAGCAAACCTAAACACAGGAAGATTCATAGTCAATCAATGGGTTCTTCTCCTGGACTGTTCAAATATGAACTATAATCAAAGGAAAATTTTAGCCTAAGGTGTCATAATCTTAAATTCGGCCATATGGTTGCTGTGAAAAAACATGTTGAGTTTCTCAATTTAGTGGCTAATCCACTTTTAAATGCAATTTCGCCAAGAGAGCTCCTTAAATTTGCGTGTTTTCTGCAATTAATATTTTTTTCCACTGATAGCTTCTTCAGCAACCGCATTTGAGTAAAAAGTTATTTTATAAAAATTTGATCTTTCCTGTTGATTTTTGGTTATTGTTTAGTTGAAGCTGTTACTATTATTTCATTAATTTGTTATTATTTTAGTAATGATAATGAATATTTGTTTGAGATAAGGGGGATATAAATATGTTCAAATCAGCGATCAGTCAACCTCAAATCTGTGCAAATGTGAATGTAATTTTTAAAAATAACATATTGGAATGTATCCTGATAAATATTTTTTAGACTGGAGTGTTATAATTCAGTTCTGTAACAGTAATACCATTATGTTAAAATTGCTGCTTTTCCCATTTGTAATTTAATAAGATAATGATTATAATTATGTAATTATGAATCTTTATACTATATTCAGATAAAAATAGCCTTTTGTGGATTATTTTTATTTTGTTTGTATTTAAAAAATCATGTCAACTGACAAGTTTCTGTTCGCCTAAAATTAATTTATATTTTTAAAAACAAAACAAAATGACAAAAAAAAAATCATGAATTATTTCAAACCCGTTTATACAAAGTAAGCTATTGCGAAATAACTTGTAATAATAATTCAATAATAAGTATGCATGTCGCATATTATGTAAAAAATAATGCTTGGAAGGAGGAAGTCTTAAGAGATCAAAATATAAAAAGTTTTTCTAATAAAAACTATAACATATTTGTGCTATTAACTTTTTTCTTAAATTAATATTTTTAAATAAAAATTAAACAATTTTAATCTATTTAATTCCAGTGGCCAAGTTAGAATTATTGCTTCAAATTCCCTTGCTTCGAACCCCCGGTATATTCATGAAGGACCTTATGAGGATTTCACTTGTTCTCTATTATCATCTCCTCCAAAAGGTATTTCAAACTTTTACCTAAATTTATTATTATTATTAAAAACAAAAAATTTTCATTGTAAGTTGCCTAAGAAAAATTCTTTTGTTCCTTTTGAAGGAATTTATTTTAGATTAACTTGTTCATATTTTAATGATTTACATATTTTAAAATCATTACTTCTTTTTTTTAGTTGATCATCAGCCAGATACGTCATGTCTGAAAGTATGTTTTAATTTTTCGTAAAACATTTGTATTACAAATAAAGATGTGAGCCAGGTTAATGCTCAGTGGGTTCTTTATAAAATGTTCAATAGCTCGGATGTTTGGCTTAAGCAGTTTTAAATGCCCCAAAATAAGACGGATATTATTTTAGTTTCACTTTAAAATTTAGTTTCACTTTTAAAAATAGATATTATTTTAGTTTCACTTTTAATAAATATCATAACTTTTTAAATTATAAACAGTATTATAATTAATCTGTGTAATTTTTTTTCCTAAATTAAAAAAAATATTTTTTCAAATAACCAGTATATATTAAGTTTAAGTAGATGCTGTATTACTAAAATAAAAGTTATGCAACTCCTTCGTGCAACAACTTCTACCTGATATTAATGCCCTTCTGTTTGTATGACTAGGTGGTTTTGAGTTTTGTCTGAGTAAAGTATTTGCTTTATTGAGTGTTAATTTGTCATATTCTATTAGTATTCTTGAAAAATTATAGAAAAAGCAGGGGTCTGTCCAGAAGAAAATTGGGTCCGTTTTCGGACCCTTCACAAAATTCAATTCTGCAAAAACGGACCCTTCACAAAATTCAAAAGGGGGAAAAGGGACCTTTCACAAAATTAAACTCAGTGAAAACGGATTTTTCACAAAATTCCCGCCCTAAACCAAAAATAAAATCCCAGTAGAACATTACAAGAACAAATTTTATTGTGATCCCGAATTGCTTGAAATTACTAACTTTGGCAACTATTATACCTTCAAGTACAGCTTCTGTTGAGAGGCTTTTTTCCCGAATGAACCTCATTTGTTCTGAATTGAGAAGTAAATTGAAACAAGACTATTTAGATAGACATTTGAGAATCGTTTTGAATGGCCCGGATACGATGATCAATGTTGTTGCATTATTGATATTTTTCATTCATAATGGTGCCAGAAGGATAAAGTTGTAAATGTTTCATTTGTATTTTATTTACCCAACTTTTTTTTAAAGTAAATGTGTGCTCTAATATTGTGGACATTTGTATTCAGATAATTAAATACTATGATAAAATGTAATTTGGCATTTTGAAAAACTGTTTTGTCTATTAAAGAGTCCTGTTTAACAGGAAACCTTCAAAATATGCAAATTTTTATAGGGAAAGCAAATATGATAAAATAGGAAAATCAAATTCTTTTTGTATTTTAAAGGTTTCTTGTTGAACGAGAGCTTTTGTTCTTAATTTTCACAAAATTACCCTATATTTTAAAAAATTTCACAAAATTAGCATATGTTCAAAATTCTAAAAAAAAATTCACAAAAAAGGGACCCTGTAATTTTCACAAAATTACCCTATATTTTAAAAAATTTCACAAAATTAGCATATGTTCAAAATTCTAAAAAAAAAATTCACAGAAAAGGGACCCTGTAAAAATTTCCTGGACAGACCCCTGAAAAGGTACCTGTTTGCAATATTTCTTAACTGTATAAGGAAATCGATCCCTTAAAAAATATTGTAAAAGATTCGGTTCTATTACACTAGAATAAAAATTATGTATATTACGATTATATATTGCTCAGCTTTTTATCAATTATAAATAACACCTTATATTAACTAATTTATGTTATCAGTAAGTTTTTGTTTTAAAAAATATATATTTTTTGCAGAAATTAGTAATTTTTCTCTGAAAATCATAAAAGCAAGTTCCTTTTTGGTTTTTGTCCATTTGTCCGAACCAAAGAAATGCCCGTGCCTTCTACATCACTAATTACAAATATTTTTTTTTCAGGGCAGTGATATAAGTCAAGCTATCCTTTTGCGATCTGGAGCATTGAATGATCGCCCCATGAATTCACAAAGGGGCATGTCTTTGCCATCCATGCTGAAGTCGGTACGTAACGTTAACACTTTCATACAGCTCCCAGGGAATAAGCTGTAATTACTAGAAAATATCAAAATCACAATTTAACTCCACTTTTTTTATTCGAAATTGAAACAGTTAAAACTAAATTTTGGCAATCAAAAAAGTTTAAACAATAAGCATTTTAAGCTTGTAATATTTCCAAACATAAGTTTTTATTTCTTCTTAAAAACGCCTTGAAATAGTTTTAAAAAAGCTTTAGCAATAATGCTTTCAACCTAATTTTGGTTATCAAATTTATTTCTCTTTTTTCAATTAGATATGAAAATATTCTTGAATCTTGTCTACTATTAGCCTAGTTTAGTTAATTCAAATTGAAAATTCTGCTACATGTGTATTAGGCCCTCGTGGAAAAAAAACGGTAAAAACAACAACAAAAATGGTTTAAACCATAAAAAAAATTAGCTACTTTTTGGCATCACTTGCTTTTATTCTTCAATGGTATTTCTAATTCTCAACTGAATTGACGTTAAGTTAATCTGTGACTAAATTATAAAAAATTATTACATACACTTTTGAAATTTATAGCAAACACAATTTCTTAAGTTGAAATATGATCTTGATGGCAATTTTTTCCTTATTTTAGAGGGAAATCGGAATGAGTGGAAGGCATCATTTTTCCTTGGGAGACCGCTGTCAGATAATGCAAAGGTATTGTTCATTTCATTTTAGAACTTTATACTAATCTTTGATACATTGTTAAAAAATCTGATTATATTGAAATGTAATCAGTATCAAATTAACATAAAATATGTATTAAATTATTAAATATATTATATATTGTACAGTTAATCTCTGTGTTCTTATTGTTTTCTCTTATTATCATTTTAATATAGTAATTTTTCAATAATTGACTGTTTTGAGCATTCAAGTATTTGGATACAGATGAAAAATCATCCATTTAAATTTCAGTAACCCATTATATTGACAATGACTTTTGTGAATACCATTAACACCTTCATTTCTCAATAAAATCATTAACTTTAAGTTTTTAAAATTCCTTTTCATTTATCCTTATTTGTCCTACATAAATTGTCCAGGACTGTGGTCTTGTGGTTTGCCTTATATTTTATTTACTTAGATTAACTTAAGAAGGAAGTTCTTTTTTGCATTGTGAATGTTCTTGTCAATCGTCATTAAGAGGTTGATAAATTACTTATGTATACATCATTTATAGTCCAGTAAATCTGTCGTGAAAAAGGGGGGTTACCTAACAAAAGGTCAAGTAGTTCTGATTTTTGGATATGTTTTATGTAATGAAGGTCTAATTAAGAATCCAAGTTTGTGACCTTGGGGCGCCGCCGCTCGCTGCGCCCCAAGGTCAAACGTCGGTCATTTTTTAGTTTTTGCAGATTTTCTCCTTAAAGGCTTGGTTTTACAAGAAAATGTTGAATACAACAATTAAAGAGGGATAAATATGCTACAATTTGAGTGCATGTTGGTGTTTTTAAGCCTAATAGTTCCTGAGATACAGCTCCTCAAAGTTAGTGTAAATTGCGAAAAAATTGTGTTTTTCAAAATTTAGCACTTTTTTTCTGCAAAAGATTTATTTAATAGCAAGGTTATTACAGTTTAATTGATTTGTTCACGTTACCATAGGGTAATTTAAGGTTTCGAAGTTTTTTTATGTTTGTGTTTCATTTTGAAGATCAAGGAAAGCCTAGCCACAGCGCGCCCCAAATGGAAAATTTAGATATATCGCACCCTAACATTCAGTAGACCAGTTGTAAAAAAAGGGAGTTACTTTACGGGGTCGGATAGTTTTAATTTTTGAATGTGTTTTATATTTTGGAAGTCTAATTAAGAATCCAAGTTTGTGACCTTGGGGCGCCGCCGCTGGCTGCGCCCCAAAGTCAAAAATCGGACATTTCACAGTTTTTTCAGATGCACTCCCTAAAGGTTTGGTTTTACAACACAATAATGAAACAAACAATTAAAGAGGGATAAATATGCTACAGTTATAGGATAAATATAACAGTTAGTAAAAATAACAGTAACAGAATAAATATGCTACTTGGTCTGCCGCCGTTTGGGGCGCCCCAAGGTCAAGCTAATTGTTCAAACTGCTGTTTCACTTGCAACAATGCAGCACTGTTCATGCCTTACGATTGTATTTTCAGGTACAAAACTGTTGTAGCATGAAAAAATCCTCTCGAAAGGGGTTTGTATAAAGCTAGGTTACTATGATAGCAACCTCGTTTTTATTTCATGATTATTAGAATTAAAATGACAAAATTCAAGTTACATAGAATGTCAATTTATCCGAGGTTACTAATTTTTTTAATGAATCAAATACATGGCGTTTGCCAGTTCTACAACAAGGCAATGATTTACAGAGATTTCGTCACAGAAATATGAAATGGGTTTTCTAGTTAGGTAGATGAACATAATTGTGTTTAATGCTCCTGGTTTAAGACCAGTGCATAATGTGTTTTGTACATAGCTGTTAATTCCTTTGTTTTTACAAGTCCACGTGCACTGAACATACTCTTTTGTTAACCAATTACATGAGCATGCACATTTGGTCTCATTAAGGAATCAAATGATTTCTAGATTAAAAAGTCATTTTAGAAGATGGAACTAGACTCTTGTAAGATAACAAAAATTTAAAAAGTATCACAAACTTAAACGGGAAAATGACCGTCCACGATAGAACAGGGATCGAGTAATTAGTTATTCTCGGAGAGATCTCTATGTAGGTAATAACTGCTTAATTTTTTTGTAGAACCAACCTTTCCGAGAGTAAATAGAGAAAAACTAAATAATTAAGAAAATTTAATCGTTTTCCTGATTTGGCGTAGCCTGCGGCAGTGCCCCTAGGTCAAAAACTTGAATTCTTTATTAGACTTTCAATATATAAAACATGTTCAAACATTAAAACTACCCGACCCAAGGTTACGTCAGACCAATATGACACTCTTTTTCTAAAACAGGTTTAGTGAACGTTGGGGCGCGATTTATATAAATTTTCCATTTGGGGCACGTGGCAGGTGGCAAGCCTTGTCTTGATCTTGAAAATGGAACTCAAACACAAAAAGCAAACGATACCTTAAAAAGCCCTATGTTAACGTTTACAAATCAATTAAAAGGTAATAACTTTGCGATTAAATAAATCCTTTGAAGAAAAAAATTGCTAAATTTTGAAAATGACAAATTTTTCGCAATTTACACTAACTAAGGATGCTGTATCTCGGGAACTATTTGGCTCAAAAACACCATCATGCACTCAAACTGTAGCATATTTATCCCTCTTTAATTGTTTTATTCATTATTGTGTTGTAAAACTAAACCTTCAGGGAGTACATTTGAAAAAACTGTGAAATGTCCGATTTTTGACTTTGGGGCGCAGCCAGCGGCGGCGCCCCAAGGTCACAAACTTGGATTCTTAATTAGACTTCCAAAATATAAAACACATCCAAAAATTAAAACTATCCGACCCCGTAAAGTAACTCCTTTTTTTACAACAGGTTTACTGAATGTTAGGGCGCTATATATCTGAATTTTCCATTTGGGGCCCGCTGTAGCTAGGCTTTCCTTGATCTTAAAAATGAAACACAAACATAAAAAAACTCTGAAACCTTAAATTACCCTATAGTAATGTAAACAAATCAATTATAAAGTAATAATTTTTTTATTAAATAAATCTTTTGGAGAAAAAAATTGCTAAATTTTGAAAAACACAATTTTTTCGTAATTTACACTAACTTTGAGGAGCTGTATCTCAGGAACTATTAGGCTTAAAAACACCAACATGCACTCAAATTGTAGCATATTTATCCCTCTTTAATTGTTGTATTCATCACTTTGTTGTAAATCCAAGCCTTTAAGAAGAAAATCTGCAAAAACTGAAAAATGACAGACGTTTGACCTTGGGGCGCAGCTAGCGGCGGCGCCCCAAGGTCACAAACTTGGATTCTTAATTAGACCTCCATTACATATAACATATCCAAAAATCAGAACTACTTGACCTTTTGTATACCAAAATGTTTTATTTTACTGGACTATTATGCATTGTTACCTATTTGAATAAAGAGGAAGATTATTTAAAGAGATTTGATTATTGAAATCAAATATTCTTATAATAAAAAATGGTAAAAACACTGCAGCTGAATAATCTGAATTACCTAATACATTGAAAAATATTCTTTATGTTATTCAATTCATCTTGATATAAATTGCTGATTATTTGAATTGAATTGCAGAGTGATACCAAATAAAAGAGATTATGTGGAATCCCTCAATAAAAAAGTTTTTTGTGGAAATTTTGCAAAGGATGGTGATGTTTTTATGTCTGCAGCTCAAGGTAAATGATTCTTTAGAATTCAAATTTCGAGATTGTGTGTAAAAATTTAGGTTTTAAAAAGCAATTTTCATAAATAAATTTTATTTCACTATTTGCTTTTAGATTTCTGTATCAGATTGTATGACACAAGTAGAGGTAGTCTTTTCAAGCTTAAAAGAAAAATTGAAGCCAGAGATTGTGGTTGGAGTATACTAGATACTGCTGTGAGGTATAAAATTTGATAATAGTAATTAACATACATAGTTTTTCAGGGTGTCTCCCGGTCAAAAAAGTCAGGAAAGTCAAAAAGTCAAGAAATCAAAAAACGATCAAGAAAGTCCCCAAAAAGTCATGAAATTAGAGCAAAGGTCACGTAAATTTAAAAAATTGTCAAAAAAGACGAATTTTCCCCAGATTTTATATTGTTAGTATTTTCTTGTCCTTAATTTTGCTAGGAAAGTGAAGTTCTTGTAAAGTGTTAGAATTTTTTTTTCCTTAATAAGTGAATGATGCAATAGAGGCTTGAATTTGCTCTGTATTGTATCAAGTTTTATTTTATAGTCTTTGTAATTTTTTCTTAAATGTATAAATCATTTAAACAGTTGTAAAGGGTCAAGAAATGTTCAAAAAAGGTCCTGAAAAGATCAAGAAAAAGTCAAGAAATTAGATTTGACGAATCTGGTAGACACCCTGTTTTTTAAATAAAGAGTATAGTTCAAAATATTGTATTGATTTCTTGCAGCTTATAATTTTTAAATACAATACTGTTTGCTCCATACACAAAAATTAAGTTTGCCAAGCCTTTGTTATATTTTTGTTCATGGTATGCAGTACATTTTATTAGTCAAGGAAAAGTATATTTAAGAAACATTTAATTTCATAGATTTTAGACAAAACTTTCTTTTTTTTTTTTTTGAAAAATTAATTTGTATAGTTTTTGGTTGCCTTTTGATTGTCTAAAGTTCAAGGTAAGATGTTTTAAGACCCATCAAAAGTACTTTGGTAGTTTATAGCAATTTCTCTTCAGACAAACCTTTTCAAATTTCCTAAACCATTTTTGTTACATAGTGAATAACTATTGAGTTACAGTTAGACTTATAAATAACTTGAAATTATTTTATTAGAGATTATTAATTATTAGACTTGAAAAACATAATGTTTTTATTGCAATTATTTAGATTGTAATACAAATAAAATTGTCCTAGAGTAAAATTATGTTTATTTCCCCATCATTGCAGCCCTAATGGAAGAAGCCTCATTTATTGCACCTGGTCCGAATGCAGTGAGTTAGCTCTATATTTTCAAATTCCACATAAAATATATAAATATATCGCTTCAGTTTTAGTTATTCTATTTCTTACTAACGAATAAAACCTTTTCGTTCAGTTCACATGTGCAATATTTCGGATGATGAGGAAATTCACCATGAAGCCCTTCCCCTGTATCCTGACGAGCGAAGATTTTGTATTTTCTCTCTCCGGTTTTCCCAGGATGGCAGTGAAATTCTTGGAGGGTAAGGCTTATTATTGATTATTTTTTAAATTTTATCAAGCCATTATTTACCAAATCCTTAAGTTTTTTTACCTTTTTCTCTCTATTGGGTTGCGCCAAAATGTTATTAAAACTTGTGATACTTTTTCTGGTCTTTCATTCTTTGTTTGTTTTTAATTATGTTGCTACAATTTATTTCATTTGGGTCACGGTCCCCTGATTTTTATGCAAGATGAGTCAAAAGTCTGTTTTTTTTTATATATATTTAAAAAAATGAACCCTTGGTGCAACAGCCTGTTAGTGTTCCATAACCTGCCGGGCCCAACTCAGCTTACATGTCCATGGGCTATGGGATGCTAGAACTATGTCTGGGTTAGGTTGTTGGTTCACACAAAACCACTAGTGTTCAGTTCTTCCCAAGCATACTTAATCCTCATTCTATCGGCCCACTCTAGGGATCAAAGGACCCAATCCAAGACTCGAACCCCAGACCAGTGGCATTGCAATGTGAAACACTAACACTAAGCAAGTAAAACCCATACCTAAATAAGAAAAATAAAAGCCTTATCTGTTGTTACAATACATTAATATCAGGGGCAATGTTTTTTTAAGACAAAACAGTATTTCGCTTTTTGCAAAGCATCCATTTATATCAGATAAATCAATATTTCATTCCATAACTAATATATATTTTTCGATATTTTCAGGGCTAACGACCAATATTTGTATGTGTATAATAGAGAACAAAATAAAAGAACATTAAGGGTATGCTATATTTTATGATTTTTAAATATATAGATATATTTTTTTACTATGAAATTGGATTTGTTTAGATTGAAAAATTAATATTTATAAAAAATTATTAGCTTTGAACTTTTTTACAATATGTGTATTGAACTTAATAGATTTAATAACTAAAAATCTGTTTTTTAAAGCCTTTTTTTTTTTTTTTGCTTCTCACATAAGCCACAAAAGTAACACTTCTCAGAAAGTTAAAACACAATTAAATATATGTTTTAAATAAAAATATTTTTGAAAAAACTCTTAATAAGTGTTAACCAATTTTGTATATTACAGAATATAAATTAATTCTACTTTTAGGTTTAATTTATTTGATAATTAGATTGACATTGAATATGTTTCTCTTAGATATATTCACATGAAGATGATGTAAATACGGTAGCATTTGCTGATAACACTTCAGAAATTCTTTTTAGTGGAGGAGATGATGGTATTTTAAAGGTATACACACACACCCTACTTAAATACTTATTACTGATTGTCAGAATAATTTTTGCAACAAAAAAAGACAGAGAATTTATGACATTACTAAAACTTAAATATTGATCTTTTAGTAAGTTTGATAATGTTTCCATGAAATTTATTTTTGAAATTCCTTTATAGATTTAATTTTTTTTTAAACTTATTTCATTTCATTAAAATTTGTTTAAAGTTTTTTCTTCGAATTAATAGATCAGTTATCTTGAATTAATAGTCATTTTGATAGGATATTTCCTACATGACTATAATTTTTATGTATCTATTGTTTTATCTATGTTTTTTTTATTATTATTATGTACTATCTATGTTTCAAGGTTTGGGATCGGCGAACTTTATGCGAATCTTCTCCAGTTCCTGTTGGTATTTTTGCTGGTCATGAAGATGGAATTACCTATGTTGATCCCAAGGTAAGCAAATTATTTTTAATCAAATAATTTTTATGTGTTATATTACTCAACTTCATGTGGTTTGATGTATGATATTTTAATTAAATTAGTTTTTTTTAATGTTTCATGCATTTTACTGTAAAAGTTTTCTCTAAGAATCATTTTTTTAACTGTTAGTAATTAACAGCCTGTTGTTGAAATCAATGAATTCAGTAATTTCTTTCTTATATACACTTTTCAAAACAATTGGGGGAGTGTATGGTTTAAACGTTTCACCCCCAATGATTCCATTTGAAAACAGCAGCTTGCGATTTTTTTTTTTTTTTTTTTTTTTTTTTTTTTTTTTTTTTTTTTTGCTCACTAAGTTAAGTTCACACTCATTTATCTTTAGATGCATGAGTGATGTCTTTTGAAGAATTAAATAATTGTTTTAATTAAATAAAATATTAAAAACATGGTAAAATAAAATTCACTGTAAAGCAATTTTATGAAGTAAATTGACCTTAAATTTTTCATGCTTGTATTCTTAGATGTTTAAAAAAATTATTTTAACTTTTTTCAACAAATAAAGTTTTGAAAAAGATATTGTCATAATTTATTAAAAAGTTTTTATTCTAATTTTTCTCCCTTAAATTTAGTTTAAAAAAATTAAGATTTTGGCCCAATTTTTTACCATTTCATTCTGGATACATAATGAATCTATTAAACAAATTTTAGATTTGTAGAACAAAAAATAAAAAGTTTGAACTGAAAGGGTTGACAAGAGTATGCAAAGTGCTCCCCTTTTTGTTTTGAGGAGTGTATATATTTTTAACTATTCAAATATCTATTATCTTTTTATTTGGTTTAAAAACACCAAAACCTTTATTTTTTGTACAAATATATATAATTAATCTTTGACAGGGTGATGGTAGGCATCTAATAACAAACAGTAAAGACCAGACAATAAAGTTATGGGATATGCGAGCTTTTTCACCATCTGCATCTGTGGAAGTGAGCTTAACATTTTTTTTCTTAGTTATTGTATTTTCAAAAATAATAATAATAATAAATAACATTAAATTTTGTGGAACTTGTCTTTCAGAATGCTTATAAAGCTGTCAAGTCACATAACTGGGACTACAGATGGCAGAGGGTACCATCAAGTTGTAAGTGCTTTAATTTTTTCCATTCATTCAATTTAAATTATTAAAAAAATATCAGTTGTAAATATTTATTAAAATCAACATGATGAATTTAGTTTTTTAAAAAATGAAAGTCACTATAAAAAAATCCTGCAAAGTTTACATATTTTAAAAAATGTGTATATTTAAGTAAAATAAAAATTATCTGCCAAAAAATTTGGATTAAAATAACTTTATAAATCATTTTAGAAGTATGAGGAAAGAACCCCTTTATCGACTGGGAATCTGTCTGTATTAGCTATGCTTAGCAAAGATGGCAAGTCATCCTCTAAACTGTTGGGGATAAACCAGTTTTGCCTTGGTTCTTATCATGCAGCACACAGATCTATGATCAAAATTCACAACATACATTAGTCTGACTCTTGAACCATAGAAAAAGAACCAATCAGGGTTCATACGCCTCCTGAAATTCCTAAAAACTCCTTAATTTAATTTTTTCTTCTAAGGGCCCTTATAATTCCTGAAATGTGTGTCTCATCTCCTGATATTTTATCCTTGCCTGAAAAAAAGTGACAACTTGAATTGCTTTCTCTGCAGTTTTTCTTCCATTCTTTATACAGCATAAGTCTACTGCACATGCACGGTAGAAGAATAGAGTTCAGTCAACGTGACAATAGTTAATGTCCAGTATGCACCCCACAATTCTTCAGAATTTTTTATTTCTTCTGTTTCTTTATTTTCTTGTTACCTCCTGAATTTACAATGCTGCGCTCCTGAAAAACTCTTTAGAAAATACTGAATTTCACTATCATAGATAGAGTATGAACCCTGACCAATAATAGAGAATCCAGTTCCCATTGCCACTACTTGCCCAGCAGACTTCCATACAAACCGATTCCTAGTCAATGAAGGTTTTTCCCCCTGTGCACTTCATTTATAAAGAACTTCCTTATATTCATATTTGTGATAACTAAATAAATAACAATAATATTATTTTGTAACTCAACAGTGAATAGGCCCAAGCGCAAACTCTCCGGTGACACTTCTTTAATGACCTACAGAGGTCATAGCGTTCGCCAAACTCTGATTCGATGCCACTTCTCTCCTGAAACAACAACTGGCCAAAGTTATATTTACACTGGCTGTGGTCAAGGCCGAGTAGTTGGTAAGAATTTTTTAACTTCCACACTATGTTTATAATGTAAAAAGTGGACGGAATTATAATCGTTCAGTCTGTCTATCACCACTCTCATAGCCCCAACTACAAATGCTACAGACAAGTTTAAACTTCAAGGCAAGTCAAAACTTCAGTGCTTGAAAAAATTTGATGTTCTTCAATTATTAAAAAAAGTGCAACATTTAATGATCATTTAAAAAGCTTGAGAAGCCAATTTCTTTTATTAAATCACCATTGCATTCATCACAATTGCTTGAGTTTCTTTTTAATAATAAATTGAAAGAAATTTATTTTTGAGACATAAATTTTGTTGAAATGTCAAATATATTTTCACAAAATAGATTTTTTGATTGTATGTTGATATGAATTGTTTTACTTTTATTTGAAAGTGAGTAATATTACATATTTATTCTTTGAAATATAAGTTAATTTAGCAAACAATTAAAAATATTTATTGAATTTTCAAAAGAAAATAAATAAAACTAGCCAAACTTAGCATGTAAGTGTAGAATTTATACAGTTGGTGCTTTTTTCCTGTTGATCACAAATGTTTTGTAGAAGCAGGCTAAGTAAATATAGTTCACTTGAATGCTAGATGGTTATATTAGATGAGAGTTTGTCACTAACTAAATTATATGAAATTTAAACTCTATTACCATGACTTTTCTTACAATCATAATAAGGTTAAGAAATAACTTTATTTTAAATTATAAATATTTTAACTGTTATGTGTCTGTATTGAAGAGACTGAAGCTAAATACATTAAAAAATTGTTGTCTGTTGCAAAAATTTATGTTGATATTTTTGTTTTAGTTTATGATGTACTTACCGGTAAAATCAAAGCTACTTTAAAAGGTCACAAAGGGTGTGTCCGTGATGTATCATGGCATCCATACAGAAACGAAATCGTGAGCAGCTCGGTAAGTATTTTATTGATAAACTAGCAGTATGGTCCCGCCTTACTGGGAACCCGTTAACTTCGCATTGCTTCCTTTTAGAAGCATGCTTACTTGTGAAAATACACTCAAAATCAAAACAAAATTAAATTCGTGTTGGCGCATGCACACTTAAAAAAGCAAACACCAATAGAGGATGAAGCAGCCTTAGGGCGAGCGCATATCTCAACCAAACTCAATCAATCAAACTAATCGAGGATGGCGTCAAGTCCCCGTTTCGGCCCGGTCCATGTATTTTCAAGCCCTGTTATGGTCCCGCAATTCCACGTGGATGACGTTTTTTTAAAACTTATTATATTCATTAAAAATCACAATCAAATATGAAAAAACTAAGCCTCAGGTGCACACGTAGGTATTAAAAGGAACCTATATTAAAATTTTCAAATTTTTTAGAGCAGTCTAAGTAGGTCTTTTGCGATCCACAGACATACACACAGACAGACTCTTTCTTTTATTATTATAGATTTATTTTATTCTTCATAACCTTAGTGAGCTTATACCAAATGCTGGACTAAGTTGTTAAAATTCCATCCACTAATTTTTAGAATCTAAATAGGAGACTTATCGCCTATTCTTTTTACATTGTTACAGTCTTTTTAATTAATATTTTACTCGAATAACAAATGAAAATAAAAATAATAAATATAAGAAAACTAGCAAGCTCATGCTCTGCCAATCCCTTTTTCTTTTGCCTAATTTGGCGACAATGTTATTATCATTTCCAGACCCAGTGGCTTAGTGGTAGTGCTTCGCATTGTCATGTCACAGGTCTGGGGATCGAGGCCCAGATTTAGGGATGTTGACTCATCCTTTCATCTCCTAAATGTTTCAATAAAATGAGGACCAAGCATGCTTGGGAACTAAACACTGTGAGTTGTGTGTGAGGTTGACCACCTAACCGGAACATATGCCTAGCACCCCTGGGCCCTTAGTAAGCTGAAATGGGCTTGGCATGCCTTGGCTCACTCACTAATAAGCATTTAATAATCTGCTGCATTTCAGTTATAGCCATTAAAATGTTTATCCCGTAAAAAGAATGTATATAGATTTTCTTAAATTTTATTTTTTAGTTATTTCATAACAACAAAATTTTTAATAATTCCTACGAAAATCATTACAAGCCTTTTTTTTTTATAATTTTCTTAGTGCTCACTGGCCTTTACAGAGTACATAAATACCTTTAAAAATTAATGTGAATTTTGAAAAACTAGTTTATTTGCTGCTTTTGTGTTAATTCTTTGCTGCCAATTTTGTTGCAGTTGAAAATTATTTTTTGAGGTTACTTATTTTTTATTTCAGTGGGATGGAACCATCGTGCGGTGGACTTTCAATAAAACTGAAATTGATTCAGACTCTGAAGAGGGTCCTATTATTGACAGCTACGGCAGTGTTGCAGAAGGCTCTGAATCCAGTAGTGGCCTGCGCCGATCCCAGCGCCTTGCTGAACAGAGGAGAAAGCACTCCAGAGAAAACGAAGTTTGCTAATTTTTACAGCTTACAGCCTCTCCTTCCATTTTTAGATCGATACATGCTGTGGCAGTCTAAGATGGTATCATTGGCATTCCATTCCATATATTACCTTAAATTACTCTTTGTATGTTTTGAACTTTAAACAAAATGGTCTATTTCATAATTTTTTGCAAAGACAGTTTTTCTATTAAGGTACATTTATTACGTTAAATTTTAAGAATCGGCATCTTCCGAGCATGTCCTTAATTGTTTGATTTCCTAGATTCTAAGCGACCCAAATTTGTTCCTGAACTTCTTGGTTTCATGGAGGTGGTGTTGCTTTTCAAAAAATAGTTACATAGAATCCTTTTCTATTTCAAAGGCAGTTTTTTTTTACTTATATCCCATTCAAGCTGTGCTTGAAATGTTTTTTTTTTTTTTTTTTTTTGAGGAAATATTTTATTATATTATTTTTTTAACTTTTGAGAAAACTTCTTCCACTTTGTAATCATCTTAGACTGCTGCAAATGTAAATTTTTCTCCTACGAATAGGTACAAATAGAAAATATTTTTGTGAAAACTTCCTGCCAGAATGCCAATCCTTCTTCCCTTTACTGAGAATTCCAAATAGTGAGTGAAAAATTAATTAACTATTTCTAATATTATTGGCTGTAAAGTTTCTTACCATTTTATATAGCTTTGTGGAGTGGCAAATATTTTGATATGATGGTAATTTAACCATTCATATTCTTGTAATGTGGGTTGATTTATTATGTATAATTGTATTTATGGAACCATAAATTATCTAAGATATTTGCTGCAGGTATAATATGCTTGGCGTTTTCAGTTTTATTTTAATTTGATTTGCTTTGTATTGTAAATATGTATTTGTATATTAAACTTCCAGTATGTAAACTTCATGTATTATAACCAATTTTAACTATATATGGAGTTGTGTGCAAGTGTATTTTAGTGGGAAAAGTAACTCATTTCAAAAAGGAATAATTATAAATAAACTTGAGTTTAAAAGTGATTTCTTCAATTATCATAATTACACACTCCTCCGTCAATATAAGTTTATGCTGTCAAAACATCAAATTGAAACTAGTAAATATTATTTAAAAAAAAAAAAAAAAATTCTAACATGTCACACAAAAAAATATGCTTGCGTTTAGCCCTAGTTTCAAATTTTGTTTATTCAATTTCTTGTTATCATTATTGGCTTATTTTGATAATCATATGTATGGCTTTATAGCCAATCAGAAAATCACATTTAAGTTAATATCTTGTTATATTTACATTCAAGTAGGGAGGCAAGATAATTTTTTTTTCTTTTTATGTACCAAATATTTGGTATGTTTATTTAAAGTTGAGAACTTGATCCTTATTACCTTTTAACCTAGATTAACACAAGACTTCACAAACTACTAAGCTTCTATTTATACAACTGCTAGCTAATTATTTTATCTTTCTAAAAACTTAAAATAATCACAATTAAAAAGCTTAGTGGAAGAACATGCTATGTAACAAAAAGGTGAAAGCAAAATGAGCTTTTAAAGTTTTAAGTGCGCACTCAGATTTCTTAAAAATGCTAAAATTAAAGTTTGTAAAGAAGGGGAAACTTGTTATTGTTAAAGAAGTTAGTAATATGTGTTCATTGTAATAAAAATCTTAATTTTTTTCAAATATGTCACACGTTTTTTTCCCACTAGGCTCTTCAATCATAACCTAACAATCTACTTTACCAAGAAAAAAATTTATCATAGAAACTAGTTATTATTTAAGTTTTGATTAATTTGAATTATTAACTCACACAGGGTATTATTTGTCGGACATTTTTTGCCTGCACAGGCCGTTTGTAGTTATTATTTAAGATTTATATAATAATAAAAGTTATTCATCAATAACTTTTATAAATATTTCTATATATGTTTACTCACATATTTTATTATATTATTAGTTGTGCTGTTTTAGTGTTGCTATTTTATCTTAATTTCCAAATATAATTTCCTTATCATAATAGTACTATCAGTATGTTAGTGATTACCTGCTTTTAAATAACGTTTATAAATTAATTAAATTTATATATTTTACAAAAATTATAGTAAGTGACAATTCTAAGTTTTTCTGTGTAACATTCAATTAATCCAGAACTGATACAAAAAAAGTAAAGCTTTTGTATTCAGTTCTATGTGTTTATTAGAATATTTACCTTTTTTTTTAATTTGAAAGAATTTCAAAAAATTAAAACGTAGGTATTGAGGTGCTGAAAAGATGACCGCATGTGTTTACTTGCTGTAATAATTTATAATAATTCCCCTAATAAGTAATAAATTAATGACAAAGCAATAAATACTACAATTTTTATTTGTTTTTTCCTTATATCAGAAACCTTTTTTAGTTAAAGGCTTTATAAACATACTAAGATGTAATTATTTTATATTGTTATATAATAAAACCATTTTTTTTCCTCACCAAGGTCTTCAGTAGGAAGTTTCTTTTATATCTTGCAATAAATTACTTTATTCGTGATATAGTTCCAATTTTAAAAGTTAAATTTAATTATGTAACTATTTAATTTAATATATCTATGAATATGTAATACAGCTTTGATTTATATTAAAGTACCTTAGAAAGACAGTCTGTAGTATAATAAGTATTTCGAAATTAATGGTTTTTTCTAATCTGCAAGAGTTAACTTATTCATGTGTGCAATAAAAAATTTCTTTGGTAGTTTTTGTGTTATTAGAAAGTTGTAAGTTTCTAAACTGAAAGTAAAATTAATTCACATAAAATAAAGCTATCTTTATTAAATACTTTTTAAATAAAAAAATCTTGGTTTGTAGCATTTTATTTGTTGCAACGTCAAATCAGATCATTGCGATATTTGTGAATAAAGTGAGAAATAAAATATTAGTTTCATAGTCACTTATTTCTAGTTTGCTAATAATTTTCAGGCCAATTTTTTTCGTATCGTAGCTTTTTTTTAATTGATTTTGGATTATTTATTTTTAATCACTTATCCATCCAATTGAATAAAACTTTTTATATCACCTTTAACTAAACCTTTTTCAGTTATGCATAAATTTATTATAATAATTATTTGTTTTAATTTTTCCACTAAATTTAAATCTAAAGTTTTTGAGGTTGTAAATCAATCTTATACTCTAATACGAGGAATTCTTGCCAAGTCGAAAATCGCGCCAGAATTAATAAACTCCGGCAAACTTGGGGGTCTGGGGGTTTTGAAGCGCTACGGTCAAGCAGTTCGGAGTTACAGATAGGATATTTTCAAACTTTATTAGTTCGCCATAATGGCTGCTTTCCTGATGCCATCTGCTAAAAAATTAAATAAAACTTTCAACGAAAATAAATAAAATTGAAAATGTTTATTTAATTGTGTTGCCATTACCCTTCAGAAACATCGTTCATTATTTGAAAATAATTGATGTTTCAAGTGAGGTATTTCGTCCAGTGTTTATTCCAGGATTTATTGTGGGTTTAGTTGATGATTTCTTCATTGATGGTTCTGTTAAATGAAAATATGCATATTTAAGCTATAAATGTTTAGTTAAGATTTTAATTTTTCAAATTTAAATAAATTCAACCTTGCTTTAAACTTTATTGAGTTTTACAGAAATGGCAATATGAATATTTTTTTGGTTCTAATCAGAAGACGATTTTGGTTCTTATTCTAAATCTAAACAGTGAAAAATTCGTTATTCTTTTTTTGTGGTCGCTACTATGTCGCTACTTCAATAACGATTTTCTATATCTTTCTTTATACTTTTATTGTGTGCTTAACCTCAAAGTTTAAAAATCAAATAATCAATTAAAAACATTTCATTACGTAAAAAAATATTAGTTGCCTTTTTCTTTTCTACGTAAAAATATAAATTCATTCCAAGGAGTAAAGTCAACTATTGAGGAATTTTAAATCTACTCTGCAGATACGACAACTGTTTATTTAAAAGGTAAGTTTATTATTTTAGCATTTATATATAAATATTTATCAACATTATTTTAAGAAGTATCTGAAACATTTTTATTATTTTGAATTCTTGCCTTTTTTTTTTCACGATTTTTTGTATCTATATGCACTGCGATATTTTTAAATATAGTTCGATTTTATTTTTAAATGCAAAACTTTATAAAACAATTGAAGAGCTTAGTGGAAGAACGTGCTAAGTGACAAAAAGATGAAAACGAGAAAATTGGCTTTAAACTTTCCATTTGCGCTCAGATCTGTTGCAAATAGTTATCGTAATATCGTTATGGCATGTATTGTTTTGATAAATCGCAATTGAAAATTTAAATCTTCGAGTTAGCTTCGATACCTGTTTTCTCCGAGCAGAGCTCGGTCACCCGCTGGTATAAATAACTTGACAGATTGATGTTACTTGATGTAAAGTAATATAAATAACTTGACATTTAAACACTTTTTTTTTGTTCAATGCCCAGCTATTTCTACTCTTCATACAAGGAAAAAAAATACCAAAATCTTTATTATCGGTTACAAATTTATTTCGAAACTAAGCAAGAATCCACTTACTGTGTTTTTAAACTTTTTAGAAACACGTTCTATTTAAAATTTCATTGATGCTGCACTATTGTAAATTGGAGTTAATTCAGTGAAATAAGACGTTTTGTAAAATAATAGTCTTTTCAAAATATTTGTATTGTTAGTTTATAATTATTTGGTTATAAATAATGGGCAAGTTTTGGGTGGAAACAGAAAGCTGAGTAAAAAGAAAATAAATTCTTTCTTGGGCCTTGATTGGTGAATCAAAATCACATGGGAACAGAAAACTGATCGAAGGCAAGGGAGAAATGAAAACTGGAATGAACTATGTCACCAGAAATAAGTCAAATGTTTAAAAAGTCTTCTATTCATACAAAGCTTTGGAAAAAGTAAATGTTTTATTGCTAAAGTACATGCCAATTCGATTGTAACAGGAATATTTCGCAATTAGTCATCAACATCTGCAACATCTTTTTTTCTCTGATGGAAAAAATATCACACAAAGCGGAGGCACTTTCTTTTCTTTGTATTTTTTCCCCTATCTTCCTTTGCTGAAAGACTTACTTAAATGGAGACACAAAAAAAAACATACATTTTAAGTAGAACATCTCGCACTGTACGCTGATAAGAGACCCATAGCAAAAATACTAGTTTTTGACAAAAATCGTCTGAAGTTTATTTTTTCCATAACATTATAGAAAAAATAACGATTCGATTTCTGCATTCCAACTATTCTACCAATTTATTTAATTTTAGCTTTAATCGCTAGATATTTAAATTTTGAATATTTTATCATTTACAACTCGAAAAGTCATATTTGTGCGATAGGTCAATGTTCTGTTTCCATGGAAAACATTCCAATAATAATTATCCTAGTAACTCTCCGGCTCAGTCTTGAAGCCTTGGCTGACTATGGACGAAATCTTGACGAATGCTTCTGTTGGGGACGGAATCGGGGTGTCCGGATGTCCGTTGGCCATGTGGTCTGACAAGTGACCATTGTTCAAGTGGTCTGTGGGTCCCTGAAGAACAGCGTGCTGGATCGATGTGGGCTCGCTGCCAGATTCGTTCATGGTGGTGGAAGACGAAGAGGCCGAGTTGGAAGGCGACTCTCCTGATGCTCCTGGAACGATATTTTACATTTACTAAAGTTTGGTTACATTTTCGGCTGTCAATTTCTTATATCATATCTCTTATAGACAAGTGCTTTAAAATCGGAATTCTATGCATAGATACATTTCTGAAGTCATCTTAAATACACTAAGGCTAATAGACCTGATTTATTGGATTACAAAGCCTTAATTTGAATGTAATCATCGTGTTCTTCCAGCCGCCTTATAAAATTTCAGATTGGCTGCTTTAATCAACTTCCAAGTGTTCTAGATCGCTTATACCTATGAGTACTAACTTATAAGCGGTACATACATGTGTACTCCAAAGTAAAATGTCATTCATGGGGCGGAATTTATAATACAGTTCTATCGCAATCAAATTCGTAGCAAGGCAGCTCTCAATAAAATTATAATACTCAAGAAAAATCGACATTTGAGCACATCTTTTGCAATGGAACAAATTTAAAATGTACCCAATAGGGAATTTTAAAGGCATCAACATAATCATTAACATCCTTTATCGTTACTGTTGATGACTAAATAAACGTTAAAACTTCGAAACCTTTTCAAAAATATAAAGTCAATAATTATCTGCAGGCAAAGGGGTTGATTCCAATTTTTAATACGCACCTCCCAGCAGCATTTCTTGCAGAAGATTGTCTATTTTGGCCATGCCAAAGAGCTTGGCGAACTGAATCTGCTCTATCATCTGCCAGGTGATGCTTTGCAAAGCTGGGAGCAGCAGTAGAATTTCTCCAAATCTGCCCCGAGATTCGTATTGTCTATCATTAATGTAATCTTCTAGGCTGGTTTGAATTTGATCTCGAAGAGCTTTGATCCTGCTAGAGTCCGAAAGTCCTTTGGCATCTACAAATAAAATCCAACAAATGTACTTGAACATTTTTCAACTATTTGTAATGTTTTACATATTCTACTTTAAAATCAATAACTATCTTGAAAGTATTTATTTTAAAGAATGGAAAAATTTGCACCAATCATTGACAGTCAAATGTGTATCTAAGAATTTCTGAAATATTTGAAAGAAAAAGTTAATGGATTAAATCAAATCTTTTTATTAGATTTTATCTAGAATTTTTTATTTAAAAAGAAGTATTAAATTGAGCCCCTTCAGTTTTAAACAATGACCCTTGGAGGATCAAATGTTTCCACTGAGAACAAAAAATATTTCATATGTTAACAATTTCATAAAATTGATAATACTAAAATGCTCAAAGGAATCAGAAGTATGTTTAATGATTTTTTTTTGCTTGGAAATCATTATATAAGCATAACTACTGCATGGATGAACTTAACAAGTCCTGGGGAGAGATTAAAGACAATTGCAGCCAACAGGGTGAGGTGGCGGACCATGACGGAGGCCCTATGCTCCATGTTGGAGTGAAAAAGGTTTTAGCAAGAAGCACTTAATGGATAATACTGGCTATCTTAGGACCTTAAAATAATTCAAAAGCAAAAACTAGCTAAATAACTAATGATGCCCCGTTCTGTCAGCGAAGTTTGAAATATATATAAATCGGAAGTTCGAATTTGCAGGGTTAGTTAGTGTTTTTGTGTGCAAATGACAGATGGCGACACCGTCGACTATGGTGAAACTTTTATTGATTGTTTTAGAGAGCCACTTTCATTAAACATATTTTTCTATTATGAACAACATCAAAGGAAAAATTATCTTATCAAACATTTAAATGTGAAATTTAAGTTAAATTTAGAAACCCTAAAAAGTTAGCCGTACTTCAAGCTCTTTAAGAAAAGATACGCACTTACATTGAATGCAATATTTTGATCTTATTATAGACAATTTAATTCTGAACAGCATGTCAAAAACCACTTTTGATTGTTTAAGTAAATACTTTTTATCGAAAATGATGAAACCTAGGTATTCACATAATACAAAAAATTAATTGAAAACTAAATATTTCGCGCAAGTTAGTTTTGAAATTTGAATAAGAACTAAAGTAAAAATTGATGGAGAGCATTAATAATGAGATGAACCAACTTAAAACTGTTTTCTCAGGCACACATGTGATTACCATTTGAAAATACTACTATCGAGACTTTATAAGTAATACCCAAATACCAATAAGTCGAGTGGAGTTTCAAGCTTTGAAAGTTAGGTGAAAAAAATTTAAAAAAAAAAAAAAAAAAAAACTCTACAAGGTCCTGCTTCAAAAGGGAGGTAAGATAAAGCATTATTATTATTTTTATAATAGAGTTGCAAAGGAGTAGAATGTTTTACCAGATTATGTTGTAAAATCGAATAGAGTGGATGCATTCAAAAAGAATATCAATAGTTATTGGAGACTGGTAAGTAATTAATACATTTTTAGACCAACTTTGCTGGGCCTCTGGCCTGTTATTAGTTGACAATTTTTGCATTTGTATAAGTTTCATTTTTCCGAGCAACATAATTTTAAAATTACTTCACACCACCTCAGAAGCACACAAAAAGTTAGAGAAATAAAGGCGCCAACAACCACAACATAAGCACACACACACAGGAAGGAATTATTGAAATCATGCAATGTTCGTACCATCTAAATGGATTTCATTCACAGAAAATCTGAAGCTTACATGGATCGAAAAACACTATAGCTTTTAGGCAGGCAAACTCTGTGTCGTCCACGTGAGCTTCCCGGAGAGTGGTGGTCAGCTCGTCCATGATCCGGCACCCGATCCGGCTGATTTCGATCTCCTGAGATTGGCGGGGGATCACGAAATCGTTGCCGAGCAACAGGGTGTCTTTGAGATGCATGGAGCGGCGGGCTAGCCCTAGAAGTAGGTGCTCCCCCGCGTGGGCTCGCAACAAAGCTACCTGAAATACAAGAATGACAGTTGTTGTGTGTTGTGTACATTTGTATGAAATGTATACTCTAAATCTACTACACTACCATGACTTATGACTTTCTTGGTGGGGGGCAAGATCGCCAAGCACTGCGACTTTAAGTCTATAAATCTACTACCATGAAATGTGGTACCAAGCATGCTTGGGGACTAAACACTGGGGGTTCAGTGTGAGGCTGACCACAACCGGGACATATGCATAGCATACCAGAGCCCTAGGTCACCAAAGCTGAAATGGGCACGGCAGGCTTTGGCCCAGTAATGGGCTGTTGCGCTGAGGAGTAGGATTGTACACTGAATGTATGGCATGCGACAATATTGATATATCTATCCTTAATTATTATGCTAAGCCCTGACAACTTAACAAAGCTCCCTGGAATATAAATTTCCATTTCATAGTCTAAAAATTATGGGAATTTGACAAAACATATTATTGCCTTAATTATGTAAGATTATTAATTAAATTAGGCCTTATTATCTTTAAAATGTATTAGACATTTAAAGTTAAAGCAAGATGTAAGGCAGGGTAAAAAATCCGTAGGCATAGACTGACATTGACTGTATGACTCTGAAAGAATTCTGTCGAACAATACTTTAGTGGTAGTAGTATGCCAAGCGCTTGCAATCAAGTGCCAATAAATTAAATAACAAGGACTGTTTCCAATTACAAACCGATGTTTTTTCCGCATTATTTTGTAACATTATAAAAAGCAGATTCCTGGTTAGAGATACTAAAAAGATTCAAAATGTGCTCAGCAATAAAATAAATCAAATTTCTAGAAATCCCGTTAAAGTATTTATACAAAATAATTTTAAAATTATGCATTTTTTTATTAGAAAACTAGAGTATTCTAAGCTTGTGACATCATTAAAATAATAAAAAAATTAAACATTTTTTCAAAAATTTTAGTAACAAAAATATCGTTTGATTATTAATTAATTAAAGTTTATCAACAAAACCAAAAAGAAGTGAAATTCTAAAGTTGAATTATTTTATGCGCTATCGTAATATTTCATAAATTTAAAACCAATAGTAAAATATGAAGATGCTGAAGATTTTTGAATTTTAAAAAGAAAATAAGAACGTTGATATAATTTGTTCAAAACTATAATATTTTGGTAAGTTAAACTATTTTATGTGTAACATTTGAAAAATATCCTTGGTATTTTTATAGTAAGCTTTTCGTCATACAGAATATTACTTGCTAGAATTTTAAGTTTAATATGTGTGTTCCAAATGTGTAAAACATTCGCAAAAATGATTCTTGAATAATGTTAATGTTTATTTAAAGTATTTTACGTTGAATTTCATACGACTCAACTTCATTTAAGTTCCTTTTGATAAAATGAAAATATTTTAAATTTAAAATTTATTTTTATTCGTAGTAGAATATTTTCATTTTAATTGTTACTTCTTGTTTATTAGCAATCTACTCAACAATTATATTTGCTTCATTGAAATTACTCGATTGCAATTCGGTTTGTAAGCTCTTATTTAAAATATGTGAGTTTTTGCTTAATTTTATGTGGAAGCTATTCTAAGTTATGTAGTGTACAAACCTGTAAATACCATATCAATCTCTTTAACATGTTCTCGATGTTTTATGAATTAATCATCTTCAAGTTTCTAAGATAAATACATTTTATAATAACTAAATACATAGTACCTGGTCATCGAGCTGTAGCTCTCCAAATTGAGGAATGTATTTGGCCCAATCTACTAATATTAACAACTGCTGCTTCATTGATTCGCATACATCAGCAATATTAGCTACTTTCTTAGAAGAAATATCTCCGTCTGGTGCATGCGTCATCTGAAATAATATCACTGATTTCTTAAAGCAGAAAAAGCGTAATTTGTAATATTTGACTTACTCGGGGGCTTTACCCCTTCAGTCCCTGTGATGCCATTTGGCATCATCATGTTTTTTGATCATAATTTTAAAAAAATAATAGGGCTGACATCTATTGGGATTAATAAAACATATTACCTAATAGAAAAAAAGTTTGAATAATCGAATGATGTGCTTTTTGATATCATAAATAGCTACAAGACGATCAGAATTTTTTTTTTAAATGATGATGCCAAATTGTTAGTGGACTGAAAGGGTAAAAAAAAGCATACAGTTTGCGGTAATCCCGGACCGCATGTTTCGTAAGCATTTATTTAAGAAAATATATACTGATAGTAGAATTTTGATTTATGTCAAATAAATTGAAACATTAGCTATTGAATCCGTCACATTAAATAGAATAGATAATTATTCGATAGGTGTTATATTAGATAGTTACTAGATTCTAATTTAATTTTTTTCGTGTTCATTTGCATGCACATTAAGAAAAACGATTTTTTCCATTTTCTCATCATGCAGAATAATTTGCGTTGTTTATGACAAAAGATCATTAAAAACATTGTTTCTAATTTAAAATAAATAAAGTGAAAGAGAGATCATGTAAAAGTAAGAGATATTTACAAAATTTAGATTTTTAAAAAATAATACTAATGAGAAAAAAATCGAAATAAATTTACCCTTACCTGTCGAGAATAAATTTCTGCATTTAGTAGAGCTGATAACGTAATACCAGCCGTGGTTGTACTTTCATCATAACTTGGTCTTCTACAACTAATTCTATCTCGTTCGTTTTGTACAGCTAGAAAAATAGGTTTGGAAATTGACAAATTAGTTAATAAAAAATATTCAATTCACAAGTTAGTTTTTAAGGAAAAAATCATCTCAAACTTATCGAATGTTTTGTTTAAAAAAAATCAACAAATGTATAGAAATTATTAAATTATGAAGGGAAATAACTTTAAAAAATAATAGAATTATTCATTTAACTAATTTTGATGATCTTGGGTATTTTAATGCTTAATTTCCTAGTTTTAAAAATAATCTTCGTTCTTCTTCGTGGGCCTGCTCCTGACAGCCCTTGATAGACCCTTCCCTTCCACAGTATTGAATTCCAGGCTCTCCTATCCGTGGCCAGAGACCACTAGTTCGATTTTTTTTAAGTCCTTTTGCACACAAGCTAGCCATTTGAATTTAGGTCGAATGGTCTGGTCTAGAAGATCTTCTTTGTGGTACGTTAAAAAAAAATAGCGGCCAAATATGACGCAATTTGCAGAAATTACAGAGTACAATTTAACATGAAAATCACTTTTGGGTCCCAAAGAGCCTTATGAAAGATCAAGCCCTGTAAACTTTTTTTGCATGCTAGCAACCACCAATTCAGCCAGCATTTCAACCAGCAATTAGCTTTTATGATAAAAAGGTTCTTACCTTCTTTTTTCATGCCGGCTCGAAAGCATTTTTTCAATCGGCAGTATCTGCACTGATTTCTTTTGTCTTTGTCCATCACACAACTGCGTGAGAAGCGACAGGTGTACAGGTGGTTCTTTCGGACACTCCGTCTGAAGAACCCTTTGCAGCCATCGCAGCTGGAAGCGCCGTAGTGCTTGCCGGTGGCTCGGTCCCCGCATATGGCACATTGCTGGTTCAGACCGTTGGTCACACCGTTTGCCGTGGCCACTACCCGTGTGAGTTGAGAATTTGTGACTTGTTGGAGGCTAATTTTGGATTCTCCTGAAACAAAATTTCAAATTGGTATGGTATGGTATGGTACATATATATTCCAGCTTGTGTGCTTGTTCAGAGAACCGCTTATAAGCTTTCGTCAAGTGGGACAGACACAGAAAGAATTTTTACAGTCACAAAGAAAGGAATAACACATATAGACAAATAACAACATTAATTGACGGTCACAAACATCCATGCCTGACCGGGATTCGAACCCGACCCCAGCAGATCCAAAGGCTAGCGTCCTAACGATTGCGCCACCGGAGCGGTTATTTCAAATTAATAATCCTCTCAACTATAATTAAATACAGTTTATATTTTAATCGGAAAATGATTTCAAATAGCATCTCTCATATCACGATAGAGGTAGCGTCTCGATGCCCATTTTTGATACCTCACAGAATATTGCAGAAAATATGTGAAATTGATGTCATACGATATTCTGTATTAAAAGTATATTATATGTCAAAATGTTACACAAAATACTTAATAGAAAAGTATATAAATAATCAATTTAAATGCTCAAATTTTCGAATAATTTTATCAAAACAATTTGCTAAAAACATTTAAATTAAGATTTATACCAATGGTGATAAGAGAGAACCAATGGTACCAATTACTTTTCTGAGACCATATTTCTACGGATGCAAAAATGGTATGTAATTCAGTTAGTTAAAAGTTTTAATGTACCCGTCGGAGCGGGTATCTTTGGCAATGGAGGGTAACTTTTGTCCCCTCGTCGTAAAAAGTTTTGTATCTTAATTTCTTTTTATAAAATGATCCCATCTAAAATAGGTTTATTTTTTGAAAAGGTGAAAACAATGTCCTTTCATTTCACGCAAAAAAATATTCATTTTGATTTTGGAAATACTACAAATGGCGTTTGTATTCTTACTAAACCAAAACACACCTTAAGTTTGCAGCATTGAAATGTTCTAGACGGAGAAAACGGCGTAAACAACGCTGCTGGCGCCGAAATTTGCCTGCTCTGATTGGTCGCTCCTTTGCATTACGTTCACCCTGATATTCGTGCGCCCTTTTACGTCAAAATCGAAGGGGAAAATAATTAATATTTCATTCTAACTGAAGCAAAAACTAATAAAAATAATAAAAATATGTCTTGAATAACGAATACATTTGTTTATTGAATGTGAAATACCTTTTTCTATTCCATTCTCGCACTCGAAAATGAGAACTATTTACCCTTTTTCTCCAAAACTTTTCTATACTGCAAACTTAATATGAGTTTTACTGAAGCATTTAATGCCAAAAAATTATTTCTTCCAACTTTTGTCTGTAACACCTAAAATAATATTGAAAATAGCTAAATAAAACACTCGATGCTATTCTTTTGGTTATGGGGATGAATATTACACAATTTATTTTAATCTATGTTAAATACTTTTTATGCTATATTTAATTATTGGTCACTGGGAAACTTTTGCCTTTGAATGCGGCTAACTTTGGTCCAAGGTGTAAGGATTTCTTATGGTTTTAGACCATAGTTACCCTCACTGAAGGTACTAATTAAGGTTTTGAAACATTTTTGTTTTTTAAATTGAATGTTTTTTAATTTGATGTTTTTTTTGTTGTTGTTGTTTGGTGGAACTATTTTTGATTAGAATAGTACATAATAATGATTCCAATTGCACTTACAGAAATTCCCATAGTAGTTTACATGTTTGCATTTATATTTCTATACTCTATATTCAGAAAGTTGTGTAGATACAGATGTAATTTTTAATAAACATCTTATATAAATAATAAAAAAAATTACTGGATAAATCGAAACGCAGCGAAGAGTCTAGGGAGTGGTTAAGTCCCTCGTTTTTAAAGTGAAATACTAAAACTAATTAAATTTGATACAAAATGAGGGAAAACGTTACAAATTGCTATTATCTAAAGCATCCAAACAAATATTCGCTTTTAAAAATTCTCATTCAATTTATTTGAGTTGATAGATGGAATTTTAAACTAATAGCAATGTTATGATAAAAATGTATTTATAAAATACAAAATACAAAAAATAGTCAGTATTTTTTTAATAAATTAATATTTAAAAGATAAATTTACTTTTATGCCTTATTTGCGGATTCCTGAAAGTAAAATTAAATTAAATAAAAATTGTACTTTAATTTCTAAGGTTATAATAGCATTTCGACTTAATTGTTACAATGGTTTTAAAGCGGATACCTAGCTGCCGGTTTTAAACGGTAAAACTAACGGGTTTTTCTTAGAATGTAAGAACAAAGCGAATCGTTTGAAACTTACGAAACCCAATTTTTGCTTAGCGAGTGTCTGTAATAGTAACCACTATCTGATTATCAGTTACTTCAAATACATTGTGAAAACATTAAATTCATCGAAATGTTTTATTTTTTATTATTTGCTTCTTTGAAAAGCCCTTATAATCTTAACTAGAATAAGAGGAACATTTTAAACGTAACAATCTCGTGTAACTATTACCTATCCCGATATTCACAAGTACTCTTTTACTGAAATTTTGTTTTGCGAAGCTAGGAATCGTATTTTAACTAAGAGGTTACGGAGTAAAATATTTTTAATGACTTTTTAAGTTTCCGAATGAAACCATCTCCATTGGGAAACATTGTCAACAATTTATTAAGTCATAAAATATATCAAATACTGTTTGTAAATATTAGCTAATTCAGATTGCTAATTTGTCTTATAATTATAAATATTAGTTTGGCAATCGTTAGCATCAAAATTTAGAATTCATAAAAAAATTATTAGTGAAACACATTTAAAAAAAACTTAAATGAAACATTTTCACAATGGCATTATGGTATACGATCATGTTTTTAAAGGAGAACGCGAAAATTATTGTAGTAATTTACATATTCACAAACTTCGTGGTTTAACTAAAATATTAAAAGAAAAGAACGCGTTGAAAAATTCTCTTATCGCTATTTTTGAATTTACTGATTCAAATGATGTTAAAAAAAATTGTAAAAGAAGTTGTATCACTAAACACTCTGAAAAGAAATAAACTTAGAAAATAAATTTGATTTAAAAAAAAAACTAGAAATCAAACAAAAGATTTAGTGCTAATGACAAAAAGAATTGGTGTGAGCAAGATTTCAACCGTATCATTGTTTCTTCAGACACACGCTTAATATTCACACTTCTCTAAAATTACTTTTTAATCGAGAGCGCTTTTGAATTTAAATTTTAGTAATATTATCTCTTACACAGTCAACACTTAAGTTTTATCAAAAGACGCATTTAGATATGATGAGAACTGCGAGTTAAATATTGCTGCTCGTTCATATGTCTACTAAATTGTTTTCATCAGAATGAAGCTTATCAGTCTAGAATGTTCTAAAAATAGAAAAGAATATCTGAACATAAATTTACTTTCAATATCTGTTATTCAAGAAAAAAAATTATAAAACGAAATCCTGTTGTTGTGGACCATTTTGTTTTTATATAACAGTGGAATTATGTAACACTATTATGCTAATATAAATACAGATATTTTATACAGCTACAATACAGCTTATATTTTAATTTTATTTTTCTGTAGAAAGTGAAAATATATTTTTCAGCAAAAGAATTTCCAGAAGAGGTTTAGATCTCTGCTCGTAATGAATATTACTTTTTGAAATTGTTTTGAATTTTTAAAACGTTAAATAGGGGAGAGTTTGGGCTATTGGGACTCAGGGCTAATGGGACAAGGGGCCTAAAGCGGGAAAAATAATGCTTTTTTACTAATATTTCAGCACTACAGCATTGTAACAGTTAGACTTCACATTTTAACAACCAAAGATAGGCCATTAAAATCATGTGTTGAAGTGGAGAGAAGAATTGTTGTTTTGGAGAATCCGCAAAGTTAGTTAAAAGTGTATCGTTTTTTTACGTGTGCAGTATTAAATAAAAACTTTCTGTGAATTAAACTATAGTTTTTGGTAGATGACGTATCATAGATTAAGATATTATATGTCAAGTACTGTGGTGAAATACACGTGCTTCTGTGTAGGATCATTTATAAAAACCAACACTGTGGGGTCTAATGGGACAGAAACTTTGAGGTCAAATGGGACACGAATAAACCTAGCTTTGTATTCTTTCTCTTGATAATAATCTTAATCTAGATAAATCTCTAATATCTTATTTAGTCAAGTTGCCAAAAGCTTTTTTTAAACTTTAATTTTAAACATTTTGAACTTTTTTCATCGTATAATAAGTTAAAGTTCATGTAGCTTGATTGGTGACATTTTTCCACCTGCAATTTCATTAGTTACATCTGCTTCGTGAAGATAAATAATTCATTGTTGGTAAAGTTTGCTAGAAAGCAAGCTATTCTTTATTCGTTGGAATGATTTCTTAAAAAGAAGGCGATGAACTTCGGGTAAGTTATTTGAAGATAAAGACAGTCTTTTTAAATCAACGTACCCTGAAAAAGAGGACAAGCTTGGGATACATTTTAGAAGATTTGGTTATAAAATTAAGGATTTAGTAATAAAACTAAAGATTAAGTTATAAAACCATCTTTTACAGTGATACAAAAAAAATGTATGGGAGCATCCTCGATCCTAAGTTTTAACTTTGGTATTTCGCCTTTCATTGGGAAATAATTGTTTAAAAAATTAAATTTCGCTATGTATATATTATGTAAATGGTATTTGCTTTAAAATTTTATTTTCTGGTCATTTTCTGATTCTTTTTCCCTTTTTTGAATATTTAATTAAGACAACATTTAGCATGTCCTATTAGCCCTGCAGCCTGCTCCATTAGATCCCACATATGGGGGCTAGTGGGAAATTTACATGTTTGTTTAAAATTCTTATCAACCAAAATATGGTAGTTTTTTAACATATGACCTTTTAAGTAAATGAGTGCTCAGTTTATGAGCTTCTAAAAAAAGAAATCAAAATTCTTGTATTTTTGCTGAAATACAGATTGAAAAAAAATTGTCCTATTATCCCCCATTCTCCCCTACAGTTTAAAGCTGAGAATAGTAGCAGTATACAAGGCTAAAATTAACCCAGAAAAACAACTTATAAAAGTTATTTTAACAGATTATTTCTGTTTGCAAAATTTGGTCTTTTCCATGTGAATATTATTCTTTTAACCTTAAATGACAGACCAGGTGAATATTTACCCCAGATGAACTTTAAACTATTTTTCTAAACTAGTCAGTGCATTGTAGATTACTAATTTCGATTTAACTGATTTTTCGCAAAACTGAAATTTAATGAAATTGAATATTCTCCTCAAAATTCTCTTCGCCATGACAACAACTACAATACACACAATTCACGTACTTTTAAATATAAGTCAATTTGGCGCTTTCCGAACTCAGAACGATTTTGCAAGCAAACACCTTTTACGGGTTAAAATAGTAACCATAGTTTGAATGTAATTTTCGAAGATAACGTATGACTTATAAACGCAGTCTTACATTTTTATACTTGAACTATTTTTAACCTACTTTCTATTTTTTTATTCGAAATAATCAAAAAAGGGAAAAATAAGTATTGGCACTCGGAAGATGTCCGTCTGTCAGTATACCCCTTCCGAAATTGGTTCTATCCGTCGGTCGTATCTAAAACATTCCCCGGAGAACTACCCTTTTCATTGGCACTGAAATTAAATGTTGAAAAATTTTAACAGCGTTGCCACATCAACAATAACATGAGAAACTTTATTTATTTAAAATATATACTTGAAGAATATTAATTTTTGTCACATAAATAAGCTTGCATGGACGTCATAAAATGTAGCACAATGTAATTCTTTGATTGTTCACTGCTTGCTTACTAAAAAAGCGGAAAGACAATAAGTATTTTTTTTTTATAAAAATCTAGTTAGTTTTAATTTACGTTATTAACTCTATTCAATAGTCATATATAAATGCTATTTGGAGTTGTTTAATATTTTTATATTACCAAATATATCGAAAAATTCTAATGTAAAATTTTTTTATGCTGATACTTATTTAAGGAGCTCGGTCATTTAAGGTCATTAAGACTTATACCTAAATTCTCAGCTCAATTTTAATTAGAAATTATTTTTTTAAAAAAAATTTTAATCAAAATTTAAAATTTTTTATTAATTTTTTTAGAAAAAAGTTTTTAAAATAATTTCTAATTAAAATTGAGCTGAGAATTTAGGTATAAGTCTTTGTTTGTACATATTTTTACAATATAAAGTCATTTTCCTGGTCATTTTTTCAATTTTGACCTCACAATTTGCCGCGCACGCCTAATCACAATGTGTTCAAATAGCTTTATGTTTATTATCATTTATTTTAGTTTTGGCTAAAGTTACATAAATTTTAAAATTTGTTTTATATTAAATAAATCTTATAGAATTACATATAAAAAATTATACTTATATATTGAGTAGTTAAAAAATTACATGAAAGATCAAACTATGCTTTGTAGTACCTTCTTTGCACATTTTTAAGACTCCTATGACCCCTTAAGGCGTTGATGACATTTTTCAAACTCAAAGAAATGTCGCTTTAGCGGATGCTGGGATGTCACTCAACAATTTTATATAAAAAATAAATTCAGCAAACGATAAAAATGAAAATTGGATGTGCAAAAAAAAAAACGTAATGAAAATAGCAAAAAATAGTGAGTTAAGAAAAATTATTCATAGTTATGTAAAATAAGTACCGTCATATGGACCGTTATTCCGATCGATGCTAAAAAAGTTTTATTCATTAGTAAGTGGTAACTGGTAACCTCACTGTAAAAATATGCTTTGTAAGTTTACTCCATAAAACTGCTGGCAGTCTAGCTTACTCTAGCTTTATGGAGGAACGTTACAGCAAATTTATGGTTTCACAAATAAAAAGTTCACTCGTACATTTGGTAAAAGTAAATTTGATGGACAATTACTCCATAAAACTGGAGGCAACACATGTTTTCACCTGAAACTTCCTATTTATATTTCATAAATTTGACGTAGCCTTACTGAGTTAAGCTGGAGTAACGTAAGACGAGATTTTTACAGTGCTTACACTCATTTTCAAATATATAACAATCGATGCTATTAAGTGTTAAATACAAATATATTCTAATGAACTATTGCTCACTAGAGAGTTAATGTATGAAACATAATTAAACAAATATTGTTTAGATTTATTAAATTGAAAATGACGCAACGCGGATACCTGCATTTTTGTTTAAAAAAAAAAAGAACAACATATTCACTCTTAAAATGGCTGTATCTTTCAAATGTATAACAAATCTTCTTGTTAATTAACTCAAAAAGAAAGTAATTTGTCTTTTAAAATTGTCTTAATTATTTTTTTTTAAATTACATAATAAATTTTTATTTCTTACACTATTGTATACATAAAACAATTTTTTTTTGTAAATTATAATTACCATGCTTAGACAGCAGCAATTTTGATTTTAAACCCATAAAAATGTTGTAGTGAAATGTTTCCCTCATTCACACTTTAAGTATCATATACCGAGTCAAATAGCTATTGACTTCCCATGAGTTTGCCGCCTAGGTATTTGGCAGGTAATAAATCGTAGCAGACCCGTTTCCGTTTCCTTAACTGTGTTGACTGAAAGGTTGGGGTTAGCAGGTTGTTAACGCCCTTCCTAGGAAGAGTAAACCAAAATAATACCCCGAACCTATAATTCACAGGACCAAACAAATGGACCCTCAGGTTTATGGCGAATGAGTAATTATACAAGCAACCCCTCAAAATAGACCACTTTGACAAAGGTTTTATTCATAGGTAACAGACCTACAGCTTGGCTTTAGGATTTTAAATATTTAATGTATATAAAATTCACTAAGTTAAGTACCAAAAACCGACTCTTCGAACAAAATTTTATTAAGCTTTGTTTCTATGATTTTTTTAAATATCATAATGTAGTTTCTATGAAAATCCTAACCAATAATTTTAATTTTTTGATACACTGTCAGTTGGGGTAACTTTAGCCCAAAATCTTGTTGTTTTACAACAGAAAAATGCTACAAAGGTAAATAAAAAAACCTTTTACATCACTATAAATTTTAAGTACTGTACTTTGGGAATAATTTCTAAGCAATTTCGTTAAATTTTATAATTAATAAAAAATTTATTAGTTCAAAAATTTAGTTTTAGAGTCGGTTGAGGCAACTTTGGGCCCAAGCATGAAATATTTAAGAAACAAATATTTTACTAAATATATAAATTTCGTAGCTTTTTATTAACTTTATACCGCGTTAGAATTACAAACAGCAGCAATGCTGTATGGCACTCTATAGACCTTCGTTTAAATGAAATATGTAAGACTTCAATTTTAATAAGAAATTTTGTTCTTAATTTCAAAAGCACGATTTGATAACAAATATATTCACTTTTTTTTTAATTACAAATAAAACAAAAAAAATTTTAACACAAACAGTCACTTAAAACTGCTTCCAAACCGAATTCATTGAGTGTAATTTATGAGGCTATATAGATTTTGCAATAAAGTGAAGCAACAAGATAATAGTAATTCTAAAAAGTTTAAATTTTAAGAATTAAAAATTTTGATTGTTGTATTCTTTTCTTACAGTTGTTTTCAAAGTTTTAATTACATGAAATATGGATAATAATATGAGTGAAATTTTGTTAAACAAAATACCCTTTTTCATACAAATTTTCTATCAGTGGAAAAATTTATCAAAATATGTGTTAACATGTGTTGTTTTCCTTTCAAATGGTACAAGTAGATTTCATGTACTATAAATATATTTTAATTTGCAGGCGGACTTTTTATAACAATTGTAAAAAATACTAAAAGTTTTACCTACTTTTAAAAAATTAAATTATTAAAAAAAAATCATATATTTTAAAGCTAGCCATTTAAAACTGTCATAATTAAATAACTACTTTGCTTAGAGCTTAGAATTTATATGATCACATTCCTGATCACTTAATGTCTTCTTTTCTGCAAAAATTATGTGAAACAAGTAATTCGGAATGTCATAATGTTGTACACAATTTGGCCCATTGAAATTAATTAATTGCTAATTAATTTATTAATTAATATTTTTTTATTGCAGTAGGGTATTTTCATTTTAATTTTATGTGCCTGATCGTCTCACAAAGTTTTAAGAGTCTTTCTCAATAATTAAAGAAAAATTTGTTTAAGGTATATGGATACATTAACATATAATTGAAATTTGAAGAATACGAACGAAAATGAAAATTGATATACTACCTCAGGGTAAGTTGAAGCATACGGCATTTACTATTTAGTTCTAGACATATATATGTTAAAACACTTCTTAGATGCTACGCATTCGTCGTACGAAAAAATTCACCAGCGCATTTCACAAACACTTTCGGAGGTTGAAAACATTTTCACTCAACTTATGCACTTCAATAGAAAGTGTTATGTTCCAAGAAATGATTCAGTATCCTATGAAATGTTGTTTGATGTCCACTTAAATAACAATGATTCAACACATACACAATACTAATTAAAACTTTAAATTTATAACTCCTGCGACAGTAACGGAAGCGGTCATGACTGAGCATTTTAAATCCAAATGAGTTTTAAAATGTGACAAATAGACTGTGGTTAAAGCCACATAGTGTTGTTCATATAATTTCCACCATGGACTTTGAGGCAATGAAAAAGGGTCAAATTATTAAACATGACGTCAATGGAACTTTCAACCTTACGTACAGAGGTGAACAAAACTCTAAACGCATACCAAAGTTATCTTAATAGTATGCAATTCATTGATTCGAAAGCTACATGACATAAGCCAATGATAATGAAAACTAAATTGATCTTTGGATTTTGCTCACAAGCAGAGTTGCAATTTCATTGAGAGAACTTCGATAATTCGCACCTTTCACTTCCTCTTTGTGAACGTCGGAGAGAGGGACTGTCCGATCCTGCAGTTGACAAGGCACTCCCTTACTTGTATGCTCAAGGAAACAATTGCAAAAATAAAACAAAAAATATCCATTTGTAACAGCATGGTCTTGCACAATGTTTAGAAAGCCTTGTCAAAGATTCAAAACTTACCTGGCAATATATACTGCTCCCACTCCATCATCTCTTCATTTCTTTCACGATTCAATCCATTTGCATAACCTTTTTTTTTATATTCTTCCCAATTTACAGTAATATATTCATCATTAAACAAAATAATAGTCCTATGAAAGAAGTGCCTTTTTATCGAAACAGCTATGTTTACCGCATTCAAGTCAATATTTTGTACGATATCGATTTTTTCGCCATAGCGAAGACTTGTTCATGTTCATGCCTTGCACACGTGAAGTCAAGAGCCACATCGATGGCGAAGAGATCGTCACCATGGATCACGAGATTATCACGTGGCGAAATCATTTGGCTGATAAAAGTTCTGCTTTCTTTGGTGCCTTATCTGCATGTTAACTTTCATTTACTTAAAGCTCCCAAGATGACCCTAAATATTGCTAAACTTTAAGGAATTCATATTTTTGAACAAAACTTCTATGACATCATCGTGTTGACACAACAACAAGTTACAGTTCCTTTGTATACACAAAGCTACGTTTAGCTAATATTCACACGTACTTTACCATAAGCATTTATATATCCCTCAAAAAGTCCAAATCAAACACAAGTGATTAAAACTACAAATTAACACTACATGCCCACATTGTAAAAAATTTAGAAACGTTTCCGAGTATTTCTGAAACTTCTTTCTGCAATATTCAGAAGTATTTTTAAACATTTAAAAACTTATTTTCACACAAAAAAATACATTTTTCCAGTATATATTCCGATTTAAGGGATGACTAGAAGTAAATAGGATTCGAATCTCACACTCCTTCTGATGGGAAAGTTCATCTCGAGCAGTGGCGGATCCAGCCAGGGGGCGCGGGGGGCGCGCGCCCCCTCCTCAAGACCTGTTGACCGATTTTTTTTTATTATTATTGAAAACAAAATTAAAGGAAAAATTTAGACAAAATTAAATCGCCACACACCCTCTACACAGATTACTAATCATCGAACATGTTTTGGCTGCACGGGCCGTTAATCGCTCTGCAGTTATTTTTGGGATATTAAGGAACTTAAACACCTTAAGTTAAAATTAAGTTGCAATTTTATATAACGGCATACATGCATATAATTTGAAAATTGTTTCACATCAGCGATTCGAGCCTGTACGACGTCCTGAAATTAACTAAAAATATAACTTCGGTTGAAGTTTAAAATGATAAATCATTCGATTATTTAATTGCTGAGCCATCACATGTCGTACTTATTTTAATAGTTACTTATTTATGCTATAACTAACTATGCGAATAACTATGCTATTTTCAAGATACAGTCATTTTTTGCTTTGTTTATATGTTAGCTACTTAATGCCAACTTTTTGCTGAGCTGTTGCTTGTTCAAAACATTTGTTAGCATAGAATATCATCTACTTCATCTATTTCGGTCATTTTTAGAGTGAAACAAAAAAGCAACCAATCGCAGTACATAGAAAAGTGAAAAGAAGACCGTTCCATCATCTAAAACATTCCCATAAATTGATTTTTCCCTATTTGTTGCACTTATTTTTAAATTATTCAACAATAATCTATATAACAATATAAACGTTAGTTAGGTAAAGTAAAAACTAGTGTTAGTTTATAAGTAGTAATTAGTAAAAAAATACCAGTAAAAATATGTATTTACCATTTAGAATTAGATTTAAAAAGAAATAATGTAAATCAAAAATAAATAATGTAAATGAAAAATAAAATAATGTAAATGAAAAAATAAAATAATGTTAATAAAAATTATTTTTAATTAAAAAAAAATTAATTAAAAACTGAAATGATAAAATTTAACCCCCCCCTCCCATCCCCCAGAAATTTTTTCTAGTTGCGTCCCAGCTTTTGTGATAGCATAGTTGGGATTTCAGGCAAGTTTTTGGGTGCGCCCCTCCCTCAGAAAAATCCTAGATCCGCCACTGATCTCGAGGCAGATGATTTAACCACTAGAGCACGGATACTAGGATAGGCATTAATAGCGTCGTCGTACCAGCTTTTGGGACGTGTTGTCAGAGATTTGGTGGAATCATTTGTGAATACTTCAGAGTCATTCAGCTTCTTAACTTTTCCATAACATTTCCCAATTGATTGGAAACATGCATTAACAGGAGGCTTCTTACGTTTTCGGAAAATTTCAGTTAAGTCAAAAAAAGTTTCTGAAGTTTTTTTCACTGCAAAAATCTTGGCAAAATTAGCAGTTTAATTTAAATTGTGCTAATAATTTTACGATTGGAAAATTTTGAAACAATGACTATTAACTCGATACCACAATACAAATTTTTATCAGAATTTAAATTTTATAGAGCATGCTTCTTTTCCTTTAATAAATAAAATGACACAAAAAACATCAATTTTCATTTTAACTAACCAACAATTAAAGTTAATTGGAATTGAACTTTTTAAGTAATGTTAAGTTTTTGTATACTTTTTCTATAAGGAATATTTTTGGTAGAAATTATTTTTAATTTATTTTGACCCAATGCTAAGAGGTTGTTTTAGTATGTAATATCCTCAATGGTCTCAAATGTCAATTGACTGTTTATGACAATTGATTTTTTAAATAGATTTGAGGCCAAGACAAAATTATTCATAAGACTCTATAAAAATCAAATTTATCATAAAAAATCTTGTAATGTCCATACACAGTGACACAATTGAAGATTTTTTCAGGAATATTTTATTTTTTGGAAACTTAATAAGGAAATTTATTGGGTATTTTTTACAATTCGAGCGAAAAGTTTAAATTATGGAAACTTCGATTTGGTTAATTATATAAAAATTATGATATGGTTTAAAACAGACGATATATTTTTAAAAAAACGACAATACTTGTTTCTATCAGCCGTTATTTTACAACTTCATTTTATAATTTACTGTATGATAATAATATTTGTAACTCTCTTAAAATTACAAACACAGAAAGAAATTATAAACCCTCGTTTCAATTTTTTCAAAAGAATAAGCTAATGATTGACACTTGAACTTCTTAACCTTTCGCTAAGACACGTATGAAAATTTAATGTCTGAATTAAGTTAGATATAAATTTTAATCAGATTGTGTTCACCATACTTAGAGTAAGTTTAATTTTTACATGTATGATTAAACACTAAAAGAGTTTTTTTACGTTTTAGACGTCTCTCAATATTTCTTAACAATCGTTTATTCAACGGTGACTACACTATTTTAAAGTGTCTTTTTATCACTGGCGATAATAAATTTATTACAATAGTTATCAGTCTATATTCAAACAAGCCTTCTGCAAACAAATACACTCAGCCTGCTATCTCTATGAGGCCTGTACTGATAAATTTCTTGGGTAGTCGTAAAGGGCTGTGTCGTCTTTCCCTTTATATATATATTACGTATTTATTCTTTTAAAACTACAAGAAAGCGATAATTCTCCGATTACGATGCTAAACTTCATAGTCGATATAGAACTTAAGTGTGGCGCAGTAACAGTGTCCTTATGAAAATATAGCTCATTTGATATATGGTCACATTTACATGTACTAAATGTTGTGGGTTTATGAATTTCGTTTAAATATAAATTTATAAAAAAAAATTCAAAAAGGACTTAAATATAAATAACAAAATTTTTCTTACTGTAAATTTAGTTATAAATAATGGTCTTACTATGATAGATACGGAAACTTAAAGCATGATCTATAAGAAGTTGTTAGTCAAACAAACCACAAGTAAAACAAAGAAAGTTTAGGAATGCATAATTGTATTTTTTAAAACTACTGTTTGATGTCTATGTGTTATAACATAAACATTTAATTATTTATTAGTATTTTTAAATGTTAATAATAATCAAATATATTGTACAGTTATACTTTTGAAATAGTTTAGTTTTATTGTATATTTAATCTTATGATTTTTTAATATGCGTTGAATAAAATTGTTTACTTTCAGTACCCAATATTTTTTATTGAATTTGAATGTCATATAAATACAAGTCTAAATTTTAAAAGTATATAAGTGGTATGAAAAGTATAATTAACATTAATAAAACGTGATACGAGTAAATGAGCTTCTTTTGAAAATACATTAAAAACTATTTAATTGATATGCATGAAAATAATTCAGATAGCAGTAGAATTCACTCATACAACTTAGGGTGTTGGTGTAATCTTCTCTTTCCGCTACTTTCAATGTGCTATAATAACTCCGATACCATTTGTCTCATACTCAAAAAAAATATGCACACGCATGTAAAGCTTTACAATATTTTAGACATTTCAATTTCATCTAAACGTGTTTGGCATTCAATGGGTAATTATTAAAAAAAATGGTGATTTACGCATTTTTGAAATTAGAAAATTGTAGAAATACACTTCATGGTGCAAATGAAATTTATAGGGGAATAAATCATTTAGCAAGAATAAAAACACGCATGCTTGCATTGTACAGGTGGCTGGACGAGAGTCTGCAACTTTCAAACTACGCGAACAAATTAATATTAGAACTATTTTTTTAATCGTATCCCTCTCTCTACAAATGTCACTTTTCTCTAACGAAGCAAATTTGGAATATTTTTTCTCTGATTCTTCTCTTTATTGAGGTGCTAGTCAACTGATGGCAGAGTGCAGTGACAGGTGTAGGATTTCAAAAAAAAAAAAATCCCTTTAAAAAAAAATAGTAATAACTCTGGTAATTCAACGTTCGTCACTCTTTTACATTTATTAAAGTGTTTTTTAGTAAAAATAACAGATATTAACTAAAAATGTCTATCATTTAATAAAAAAATCAGATATTATCTAAATAAGAAACTCACCCTGATATGACGAATTAAACGACAGTTTTTGTTTCGACGCAACTGGAGTTTTCGTAGGTTCTGTATACAGGTAGTCATAAGTTGGTAATTTATGAGTCCATGAATCGTTTGTAGTAAGATCAAAGCGATCATCAAACTTAAAGTCCTGGACATTCATATTATACGCACTAGTACCGGAAAATAATATATCACAACTGAGTGAAGCGATGGCATATGTTGAACCATTCATATCCACGTTCCTTTAAGTAACAATTCCGAAATTATGTAGATTTTTCTAAGATGGAATTTTAAAACAGTGATATTATAAAACCTGAAATTAAACATCAAAGAGTATTTCTAACTAGCTCGACAAATAAATCACTACCGAGTGCAGAGCAATAAATTCTGTGGTTTTGATGATACAAGTCCATTCGATGTCAACATAGTCATTTAAGAGAGACGGGTTGATAAAGAAAAAGCTGTGTGGTTTGGTTTTCTTTTGCGCGAAATCCCCCTCCTCACCCACGCTTACCCCCTTCGCCTGACTCTCTTCGCCATTGGCTGTAAGTTTTGACTAATCCCCACATCCAGAAATGTTTCAGCGATATTTGAGTGGCTAATATTTTATTTTAAGGTATTTTCATGACAATTAATGAGTAAGTTATCATACATTTTTATGTATTCCAGTTAGATTAAAAAACTAAAGCATTTGATTTATTTAAAAAATGTAAAACAATGAAAATAATTAAATTTTTATGAGTTGGAAAGGATACCTGCCAAACTTTTGAAAACTTAAACTTCTGAAAATAACTAATTTAATCCAACTTTTCTTTTTATTTGAAAATTATAAACACATCTCCACATAATTTTCTAGGAAACTGCTTTTTAAACACATTTTTGGCAGCTATAAATGAGCATTTTTTTTGGGCTATAATTGTTTTCCATTATAATAGAATCTACACTTTACGTTTATAACGCTAAAGTGGAAGGCATTTTAAATTCTTTGTTTATTTATCAATCTACCATCCCACTTTTCACAGTTTAAACTGCAAATGCCAAAAACAAGTGTGATGTGTAAAGTTACAGTTAAAAACAAATACCGCACTCATTCAAATTTTTAACCCTATATTTTTAAGAATACGGTTAGTTAAATATTCGAGAACTACAAAATTATGGGAAAGGTTCTAATTGAAAGATTTTATTAATCTGATTTTTCTTTTTGTATCTTCAATACTTTTTTAACGATTTTAATAACTGACATATGAATAACCCTAAATGTTGACTTTTCCTAGATACTTATTTTTAAGTTCAAGTTAAAAAAAAACAAATTAAAAATGAATACATATCTTTTCACAAGCATATTTTATATGATTTTCTGGAATAAAAAAATAGGCATTTTTATGACAGTTTTCTTGAAAATTATCCGATTTGTAAGGGGATAAACAGTTTTGATGAAAACCTGCCTATAGCAACCTATCGAGTCAACCTGCCAAACAATGGACCAATGAAGTTGTCGTCCCCACTTGCTTATCTCAACACACCTTATCAAGAATTGTTCAAATTCTCCCCTCCAGAAGTTTACTCGCCATTTGGTCAACAAGACGGAGGGTGTTTTATCGCCCTGAATCCCGCCCCAGCAAAGTTTTATTTCTATCTCGACGCAGGGAAACCTGAGTCAATATTTACCACAAACACGTCACCCGCAGACATTTGTATACAAATCCCCTCGGATGCTCATATGACCCACCAGTGGTAGGTTTTTGTCTTTAAAAATTCCGAAGTCGCGAGAAGGAGAATTGTAAAATGTATCATAATTTATTTTGTTTTACGACTGAAAAGTTAAGTATTGTTGTCTACACTCCTTCCCAACCTAAGTTGGGTAAATAGAAATATGCTATGGAGTAGATCCTTCAGTGCATGCAAAGAGTTCCATAAATTATTTGTGAATCCATCCAGAAAATATGTTTAAAACATTAATTTCATTTAAGCGTCTACCTGATTTGAATATTATTTGAGAAAATTTCGCAAATTTATCAAAATGAAAAGTCTATTTTGGTTAAATTGTATTCAGATCATTTTGTTTGTAAATATTACCTTGCAAGAGTTTCCAACTAACGGACCAATCCCCCTTTCAACCCTGGCTTTTTACTATTTGTTTTTACCCAAATTAGGTTGGCAGGGAGTTTAATACGTAATTGAAAAACAGAAAAGAGTTTTTCTCTTTAAATATTCCGAAGTCCCGAAGGAGAATTGTAAAATGTATCAAAATTTATTTTCATTTACGACTGAAAAGTTAATTATTGTTGTCTAATAAGTAAGTAAAAAACAGAAAAATTGTCAGAAGAATACAGTGATCCACAGAAACTTGTGGTTCTAGTTATAAATGCTTTAAAAAGAAATAGTAAAAAGGCCGAGGGAAAAGCGCGGTTGGTCCGTTAGTTGGAAACTCTTGCAAGGTAATATTTTCATACAAAATTATCATAATACAATTTAACCAAAATACACTTTTCATTCTGATAAAATTGCCCAATTTTCTCAAATAATATTCAAATCTGTTAGATCTTAAACGAAATTGATGATTTTCCAAAATACAATTTTTTTTTAATTCTTCAAATTAAAAAAAAAAGTAGGCTAAAAATAATTATAATAGAGACATTTAAGCTAGCTACATTGTTCATATAAAAACAGTATGTAAAAATATTCAATGCACCTCGAGTAATTTTATTCAGAAAATTATTTTTCCATTGAATAACGCAGAGACAAGATTGGTTTGAAGACCACCCAACATCCACTTCCATTTCCGCTTGAAGATGTTAATAGTGAGCACCAACATATAGCGCATTAAGTATAAAAAAAACTTAAATTATGTCTTTTTAACAAAATAAAATATGACTAATTTATTTGGCTATAAAAACAACGTCTTTTAAATGGTATAGTTTTTGCATCGTTATTTACTCAAATTTTAAATTGTAATTAGTGTTTGAATGTGTCTTGGTCTTTTCTACACTCCTTGCAAACCTAAATTGGGTATATAGAAATATGCTATGGAGGAGATGGATACGGATGGAGGAGATGCTACGGATGCAAAGAATTCCTCAAATTATTTGTGAATCCAGCCCGAAAACATGTTCAAACCATTATTTTCGTTTAAGATCTAACAGATTTGAATATCATTTTAGAACATTTTGGCAATTTTATCAGAATGAAAAGTGTATTTTGGTTAAATTGTATTCAGATCATTTTGTATGAAAATATTACCTTACAAGAGTTTCCAGCTAACGGACCTACCGCGTTTTTCCCTCTTCCTTTTTACTCTTTATATTTTATCCAAGTTAGGTTGGCAAGGAGTGGTAAATCTTACCCGATTTTTAACTCTAACCTCTTGGCTTATCCCTTATTTTTCACTTTGGCCCTCGTAATAAGTTTAGATACCCCCTGAATTCCACTATCCGAAGGTTCCCACGCACTCAAATTCAAACAGAATCGCCTCTACTTTGAACGTTTACAAAACACAGGACTCCAGAGTCAAATGCAGACACAACATTCCGAAACGCGACACCAGTATATTGAAGTCTCTTCGAGAGCAGCTGCATTAAAAATTCGAGCTATTCGCGTCGCAATTCAGTTTAAAACTTTCTCACAACTATTCTGATTAATGGATACTCACATGTGTTACATTTTAAACTTGCACAAAAAAACAAGTATGCATAATAAATATTCAGTTAGAGTGCATATTGAAGTGTTTTCGTATTTTTTTTCCTGCGGCAACTTTGATGAATGATATTAGGTATGTGATGTTTTATTTTAATGCTTGATGTAATTTGTGCTAGTCATCAGAATTCGCAATGGTTTTTAAAATGTAACTCTATTTCTTTGTAAAAAAATCTTGTACTATGTAATTATTTTATTGATAATGATGTTCAGTTCAATGCGATACAAACGAGTTTTTAAAAATAAAATCTCATTTTATATAATTTCAGTAACACATAATGTAATGTATTTTTAATTAATATTACATTACATTCACCTTAAGAAGCTTTATACCCTAAAATATTTTTTTAAGTTATATTTTGGCTGGTTTTGTTTTTCTATTTTCTCTTTATATACTTTGACTCGTCTCAAGATTTTTCCGATAAAGATAAAAATAGCTTACAATCAGTTGATCATGTAAACTTATCTAAGACTCTTAAGATTAAGCTCCAATTTTAGCTTAGTTTATGGTTTTATAAAAGTCTTGTGTTAATCTAAGACCGACGTTTATTAAATTATAAATTTAATCGTAGTTATAAATATTCTTTAAAATATTTTTTTAATTTATTTTATTTTTTTAATTCATTTATACTGGTGTCCCAAATGTCCCAGTGCTCTAACTTTTAAAAAACCTAGTTTTCCATACGAAATTTTTAAGTTTTATCACCCGATATATATTTACTAGGTATACTCGGCCTTACACGAGTGTACTTATAATAAATGCATCAAACAGTTGTAATATGTCTAACGCTCTCAATTTTATGATTTACGCTAGGTTGCTAAGTAATGAAACCTGACTTTCCAAATAAATTCAACTTAGTGTAATAGCATTAATAATAAAACGGGCGTCAGAACACAGTTTCAAAACTTCAGACATGTCTTATTTTCTCTAATACCGTTGAATTTCCCTTGGAGGTAACTTTGATTCAAGCTTTCCAAGTTAATAAACTTTTAATTAAGTACACTTTAAGAAATATATACTTGCATTTTTCAGTTAGTGGCAACTATGCCTTGACCTATGATGAGTAAAAAAAAATATTCAAGAAGAAAGTCAGTATTTCACTCTTAAAACAAACGAGCGATTTTAACTGAGTCTGAATTAATTTTCACTCCTTTCGGTGTCGAAAATGCACTTCCTTATAACAAACGACGTGCATTTTCGCAAAACAAGAAACAAAAGACTTAGCAACAAAAGAGCGATTTTAAGGTGATTAGGAGCGATTTAGGGCAATTACGAGCTATTTAGGAGTTAATTTTCACTCATTTCCAGTGTCGAAAATGCACTTCTCCTATAGGAGTGTATTTCACTCTTTTGTTTTAAGAGTGTCAGGTTTTATGCTTGGTCCTTGGTCCAAACTTTCATTCTAGGGATAAAGTTACCTCATTCGAAGGTATTACAGCAATAACTTTTAAAACTAAAATTTTCAATCCCACACGCGCAACTCACTCTTAAAAGCGAAAAAACAAAATAATTAATATATTCGAATTGAAATCTTACCAATTAAACCTACGTGTAATTTGTTATTTGGCAAGACCAAAAAGATATTTTAAGTACATGGTTCCAAATTAAGTCGATGAAATCGACTTTTTTAAAATCAGAATTTTCAAATGAAAATGCAGGAACTATTAGAGCAACGGAAAAAGTTAGGTTCTATTTTGCATATTTTGAAATCTTTCCCCTATATAGAGTTAAGTTAAAATAATAATGTTAACTTAACATTATTATTTTATGCAGTCATATCTTCTTTTAAATGTACTATTCATTCAGAAAAAAAATTGACGTTCTGTAATTTCTCAAAAATAATACATATTTTCCTTACAAATATGAAAGCAACAAAGCTAGAATATTGTTATTTGAAAACTTATTAAACGTATTTTAGATTATTTTGTACAATACATGGTTGCGTGACTTTTTAATCAGTTTTTCACTTAAAAGATAGCTTTTTTTTAATGTAAGGGATCATCAGTAACTATTGAGGATAAAATGTATATTTCTGGTACAATTTTTAACTAGAAATTAATTTATTTTTTATTTGAAAGCTCGTACTTTAATCAACATATTTTGTTGTAATTGCTACTGGTATTCAGTATCGTGCAACGAACTTATTAATACCATTCTCGTAAAAGTCGTAGGCAATTTCTTAAAGAACATTTTTTTAAAGAAAATTCGAAACTTATAAGTAAGAAACCATTCAATAATAAGTGAAAGTTACATGTATATACTCGTACACACGCATCTTCAAAAGCTTTACAATAGTTCCATATTCCATTCATATAGTTCCTCATTTCACCCTCATAATAATACCATTCATTCTTGATAAACAAGAGAATAAAATTATCTGTGCTGCTGCCATCTATTGCATTTTTGTAAAACAAAAGTTTTACCCGACAAAATTGTTTCTCCTAGAGACCGAAATAAAGGAGGGGGATGGATACGATTATTATTAAATGCGATTTATATCTATGTATTTGTAAAACTGCAAGTAAGCTTCGTTCAATTAATTAATAAAAATTTCCCCCTTTTACAATTTCGAGTAATGCAAATAAAATATTAGACTGGTAACAAAATCAATTATGGATAGTTTAAACTATTACCAAGCATACAAGGTAAATTAGAAATGATTTAAAATTACTGAGGAATTCAAAAATATGCTTTTATACGATGGCAGAAAATCAGTGTTTGCTGTGACAATCGGTAGCGCTAGGCTTTCAAATATTAAACTAATTGAACAGGAAGAAATAACGAAAAGAGAAACAAAACTAAGATTTTAAGTGGTATTATGTCAGTTTTTTCAACAAAAACCGAATGCTTGACTTCATACTATCGAAAAGATGGCTTGCTTCGAACGGTATACGAAAACTAATTTAGGTAAACCGGGGGAAAAAAAGTCCCCCCCCCCTGAACCTCCCCACAATTTAATAATTGATTTAATAGTGAAAGTACATAAGTATACCTAATGTGAAAATACATTAAGCAGACATTAACAAAACATTCCAGGTATGGAATAATTTAAAACCAGGATCAGTAATCAATTGTTCATCGATCTTTCTTTATAAAAAATGGATGTTATTGTGCAAATAAAAGAACAATTCAATAAACATACTGAAGAAATTTCATGAATCTACATAGCATAATTATTTTATAGAATCCTTTTAAGTAGCAAGTATCTAAAAGTATGTTGACAATATTTTATGAATTTTTGTTGAAACCAACTCATTTACTAAAGTACATACACAATGGATTTAAAACATGGATTTAAACATTATTGTCTGTTAATTTATGCAATCTTTTACTAGCTCTACACTATTTAGGTGCATTTTATTTTATTTTTTCCGGGCGCATGGAAACGCACTCGCTGAAATTTAAATTAAAAGATAAATATTCCGCAAGAATTGTGTCTCGTTTACACGCTTTATCACTAAGTTTATCTATGACGATAGAGCGAAAGCTAAGTCCTCTGTCATTGGCTGATTACGATGATCTCGGGACTGGAAGAAATATTTTCGGATATAGAGACGTTGAGAGATTTTACGTCTACCGTTCTTTTGAATTATGTCAAGTACTTTAAGCAAGATTGCGCCTTTAAAATAAGCGCCGTTTCCTACAACGCACTACAATTCCTAAGCAGCGACCAAGTGCTGCATGTCGCGTTGCGTTGTATATTACAGGCGACATTGGGCGTGTTTCAGATCTTGACAAATATTAATGAAAATAAATTCTTTCTCGAGCCTTGATTGGTGAATCTATTTCACGTGAGAGCAGAAGACCAATCGGAGTATCGATCGTAAGAATGAAAGGTGAAAGGAATTTTGTTACCTGAAACAACCCGATTAAAAATATCAATTTATTTGTAAAACATGAAACGTCAAGTTGTGAACACCGTAATAGATTGAAACATAAATTTAGATATAGATTACATTTTTCCCTTACAGATATTTTTAGGTAGAATATTTTTTTTAGGTAGCAATTTTTTTTTGAAGTTCAAAGAATAATGATATATTTTTTTAATAAACTTCTTTTTGTAGCAACAAGTTTACAGTTCGGAAAATAAATTAATAAAACTGATGTGCCTCAAAAAATAAAGCGAAACTTGGCATATTCTTTTTCAAAGTTATAATTCTTTATGCATATTTCTTCATACATATATAACGAAAAATCAAAATAACTCTATTGTGCTACAACATTCCAAATTGAATTATATCACAAAAATAAATATTTTTTCAAGAATTTTATTTTTATTTTAAATAAAGTTTCTCGGACGTTTGATGTAATGGCAACAGTGAAAATATTGAATAAAAATGGAATTCGCATGTTATTTCAATGTAGATTAAATTTTTAGTTATTTAAATTTTAAATAAACTTCTAATTTAAATTTTTTAAATGAAATTTGGAATGTAGCCTAAACTGATTTTTTGCTTCAAAATGACGTATCTCACTTGTTTGTGAGATTTGCGGTTCGTTCTGTGAAAGTGGGTGACAGACAGATGGACAGACAGACAGACGGACGGACAGACGGACGGACAGACGGACGGACAGACGGTCTGAACGATTATTAAACCTTCCACTTTTTGCGTTATAAACGTAGTGTGGAAGCTAAAATGAAGTTTTGTATGTTTGTGTGTGTGTGTGTGTCTCATATAGACTCATAAACTAGACATTTGTTTGACTCGTAACTTGGCACACAAGCGTAGTTCATACTTAGATTAGGATTTTTGAACTTTCAGGTTTTATAATGTTCTATTTTTTGAGAAAATTCGAAATTTCTGAAAAAACTACACCACTTTGGCTCAAATCCAATATTTTTTTTTACTTTCTTGATGCCGTCTGCTGAAAAACTAAATAAAACTATTAACGAAAACAAACAAATTGGTAATGTTTATTTTATTCTGTTGTCATTTCATTCAAAAACTAAATTCATTATCTGAAAAATAATTGTCATGTTTAAGGTGACGTGTTTCAGTCCAGTCTTCATAACATGATTTTATTGTTAGTTTAGGGGATGATTTCTACATTAATGGTTCTGTTGATTGCAAATATGCATGTTTCAGCTACTTCCGTGAATTATAACTATGATGGTTGCTCAAGGCTATCGTACTAGAACTACATATTAGGGTTTTGTTTTCATTTTTCGCCAAATATATTGCCGAAATCGCCAAAGTCTTACCTAAATGTGACAAGTGATACTTTAAAAACAAAAATATGAGCTGTTTTGTTGTTCGATCGCCATTGTGCTAGAGGTGAATAATAAGAGAATTTGTAGCTATATCTCCTTTATTGCCTAATTCTTACCCAAAACGCGCCAAATGAGCTAAAATGACTTATACGTTTATGAGGGAAATTACGATGACTTTTTGTGTGCATATTATAGCGTATGTTTTTATTTTGGGTTTTTAAGATAGAATACGTAAAGAATTTTATACTTTATAATGAGCGGAAACAATGACATAAGTTTATTATTCTAAAATGGATTAAATGGTACACATACTTTGATAGATTACAACTTTTTATAGTCCGCAGAACAGGTATTTATTTAATAGTTTGTAATAAATCTTTCAGCTCAAAAACACCAAATCCTACACATGAACAGGAACATTTAGGTGCAAAGATTTTGTTATTTGCGGAGCAATAGCAAAACCCTACTAATAATATGTTTTGTTAATTTCGTAAAACAATGAAAAGAGGTAAACAATTTTTTTATTAAAAAAATCTGATTGACTGAAATGCGTAGTGGTTGAAGCAACTTCCTAGTTTCGGGTTTCCCACTCTGATTAATTTTGTATCAAGATACTTAAAGGCTAAACTAAAATTTTATAATGAGCCCATTTGTGAATTTTGATAAGTATCTTATCTTAGGTCATAGGTTATGGCCGAAGTTCACTGTTTACACAGATTATTCTTGCTATAAGTAGTGGTAATATATAAAATCAGCTGTATCTAGCAGCAGCAATGTCTTGGTCCAGTTTTGTACTTATTCGCTTAGTTAATCTTATACTCCTACTTAGTCAATTTGGAAGAAGGATTGTCATAGTCTGAATAATGCCTACTTCCAAATGTATCTACTATTTTACAATATATTACTCTTCAGTTTTCATCATTGAATGTTACCAACATTAGAAAATTATGCAAATTTTCTTTACTTCAATTTAGTAATTTACTTTTTAAACCTTTTTTGGGCAGAAGGTTTACTGTTAGTCGCTATGCGTCAAGTAGGTATAGCATTATATTGAATCGTAAGTTCATGCAGGCAAACGTATTATCTGCACTGAGCCCATTAAATGTTACATTTTTCGATTAGAGCAGAGGTTCCCAACCGTGGTACTCATACCACTGCTGGTGGTAAGCGGAGATATTTCAGGTAGTACTCATGAGTCGTGTGAGCAACATGATGCTATAAATAGCTTCTTAACGCTTGTGCAGTGAGCGCGCAAACATATTACTCAACTTTTTATTTTAAAAAATTAATATTATTTTAAAGAGGGAAATCTTCAGTGGTGGCCGTGGTCGAAAATGTTGGTGCAGCCAAGACAAAGCACCCCCCCCCACCCCCCCAAAAAAGAAAACTTTTCTTTGCTGAGCATATCATCAAAAAAGTATATGAAATTACTTTGAAAAAAAACACACAAATATCATATTACTGTAAGCATACCGAATCATAACGGAACTCAATTTAAAAAAAAAGTTGAACTAAATAGCGTTAAATTAAAAATTGCGTTCCTGTGGCAAAATACAGTGTCGGATTTGAGATTTTGTTTTTCAGGAAAAATTTAGGTGCAGCCCGGCTGTACTTGCTGTATGCCACGAGCCGCCACTAAAAATCTTTGATTAACTTCTGGATCTGAAATAAAACCTAGTACCTTTGATCTTCTGGCAAGCTCTGCTATTTTTGATGCCATTTGTTACAAGTTACTTGTATGAGTGTGGATTTTATGAATTTATGTTGATATTTTAATCACAAGGAAACAACAAGTTTCACACTAAAAACTATAAAATTATATTTTGTATGGTGATTAGTTTTTTGCTGAGTTTGTACTATTTTTAATTTGAATGTTTTTAGACCTATAGGTAATTAATAAAACTGTAAATTAATACCATTGTAATTTTTTTATTTCTACTTCATTAAAAGGATGTTAAAAATAAACAAATATCTAAACATTAAATACGAAGATTTCTCAGGTATTTTACTCAAAAAAACTTTAAACACTTTTAGAAGAGTAAATATTATACGTTTATTAGAATATTTAGGTCTGGTGGTACGCCAAATTTTTTCAAAAAGTCAAGTGGTACGCAGGTGCAAAAAGGTTGGGAACCCTTGAATTATAGGATTCATAATACCATTTTCTTAGAATATTTACCCAAGCAATCGAAATGTTAGAAATAGGTTTCTATGGGTATTTAAATACAACATTTTCCAGTTGTTCAAAAACTTCTTTAAACTATCAAAATTTAATTATGTAAAGATATAGTTGTACAGCATCCTAGTATATATATGATGGATACCATGTTGTTACACAGCACTTCGGCTCTTTCTCTACCAAGTAAAAAGGTTGTCGATAGCTAAAAATTGGTAATTAAAAAAAATTATTTTAAATAAACCAAGTTTTCTAAATGATAAATCTTGAATGGTAAAACTTAATAATGCCTGCAATACCTTTAGGTAAAAAAAATTTTTAAAAAAATTCGTAACCAATATAATTGCCTATCACATTCAAACTTGCTTTATTTTTACCTTGAAAATTTACGTATGCAAATTGTTTAACGAAAAACGTGCACAGTCTATGAATTTATAATAATGGTAATGCAATAAAGTATAGTAAACTATATTTCCAATAGTTTAAAACTTTCAAAAGTTTGTTTTATAACCCTTATAGCCGCATATTCACACATAATCGTTCATACTAACACCATATGGGAATTTCAAATTCGAATTTACTATTAAGAGAGGGATAAAAGTCTGCTTAATATTTCAATTATTGAAGATACATAAAGAAAACAACGTTGATTCTTGACGCAAATAGTTTTATTGTTTAAAAATTGGCATGTTTGACAGAACAGAGATCTTACTTCATCAGATTAGTACACAATTCTGACTGAAAACAAAAAAACATATGAGCAAAAGTAGGCGCATAATGTATGCTAATGTAAAATGCGCAAAGTTGTGAATATTCTCTAAACATTTAAATTATTATTTTCATTTCATTGGCTTTTTGGAGGAAATTAATAAATGCGTTTTTAGGAATGGAAACCAAATTATATAATAGCTTTGAAATACGTTTTGAGCAAGAATAATATCTTAAAGATTTTGAAATTCGTTAAGAATAAAATTATATGCTACGCATAAAACCGTCACTTTTTGCATCACTTTTCGTCAGCAAATTTGTATCGCTATCTGATGTCTACTTCGTCGCCATTCCTTCCAACTGATACATGTTAACTCTATTCATAAAAAAAGTATTTACTTGGATTTCAAGTCGCTTTTGATTACGCAATTTGTCTATCATTGGGAAATGCTCGAATAATAGAGAATTTCTAAATCACATATCAGCTAGACATTGTTCAAAGCTAATCCTGTTGAAATATACATCTTCCATAAAAATTTAAGTTGAACTAATAAAAATGTAATGTGAATTCTATTTAAAAGTTTTCTATGTAAAATTATATTTTAAATGAATATCTCGTTTGTATAAAAATAACTTGAAAAATAATTTTGAAAGCTAAGTGTAACATGGTAAAATGAAGTGTGTTTATTTTTTAATTTTAACTGTAAATGTTATTTATGCTTTTTTGGTATATTGAAGCAGAGGTGCACAACTTTTTTAGATATTTATATATTCCTATATGATTAAAACAAATTAGTTCAAACTAATTTTCGCATTCATTTAAACACAAACGTCTGTTCCTTTTTAAAATATTAGTACAAATCTTAGTTAAATCTTAGTATATTTAGTACGAAATAAATGGACATGATTCTAACATTAGAATACATAAACATATTGTTTTTTAGTACTTTTTATGTAGTTTTGTAACTAAAAATTGAGTCCACTAAGATACATAAATTAGCAAAAAAAATTAAATTAAGAGTTAAATACACTCGTAAAACAAAAGAGTGAAATCCACTCCAGTAGGAGAAGTGCTTTTTCGACACTGGAAAGGAGTGAATATTTACTCAGACTGAGTTAAAATCACTCGTTTGGAGTGATCCTGTCGGAGGTTTAACACACAAAGGATCCACTCCTTTCCGGGAAGTGCATTTTTAAGACTGGAGGTGTGAAAATTGACTCAGACTTAGTTAAAATCACTCGTTTGTTTTAAGAGTGTATGTTGATTAATTATAAAAGGAGACAAAAATGTTATGTCATATAATATCATACATATCATACACATCATTACATGCAAGTGGATTATTTAGTTAATGTGTTTTATCAATGTATTATTTCAATAAGTATTTCAATACAAAGATATTTCATAAATGTAATTAATATTCTTTTATTAATGTAAGTGGAAAACTCGCAGAAAACAATGAAAAAACTGTAACAAAAGTATTTTAATTTTACCAAATACGAAATCTGGTATTTCTACTAAATATTTATGAATTAAAGTTTTATTTAATTTGGATAAACCACTTTCTTGTGTTAGCAAACCTAAGTTTAAAAAAATTAGAAGACTGTTTAAACTTGTCGATCGATTAATCGATTGTGATATCCGATTAAAGCTACCCTATTTTAGAAAATAAACATTTTTTTCTAAAGTAACAAATATGAAGATTGATAAGATGATAAACATCATTTTGCCACATTTACAATAAAATGTAAACACTTTCTTGTTGCCGAGGAGAGCAACATACTAGAAAATTGCAACAACTGTATGGTTTCAACTGCACTGCATGTTTATTTTACACCTACTCTTACCTACCTAAAATTGAAATAAAATAAAATGAACAAACAAATATTCAAAATTATGCTTAGTGCCACTCAACTCAATAAAACCCTGAAACGCAACGCAATGTGTTTGAGAGGGCATTGAAATTTTTTTGAATTCTGTTTAGATGGGAAAAAATCATTGCATTTTGGAATTTTGTTTTGAAATTTATTCTTAAAATTCGTGTTTTTAAAATTAATGGGTAGTACAAAAAAAATGGGAAGAAACATTTATCGTCTAGCATTACTTTTAGTCCGGCTTTTAAAATTGTAGTTCACATGTAGTGTGGATTCACTTGCTTGCAATATAAGTTTTTTCTAAGTGTTATTTTTCGTTAAAAATTAATTTTATGTATTAGACCAGTAGTAGAAAAAAAATTCTCATAAAATTTCAGGACCGAATATTGCGCACTATTCTAAACATTTTGACTTTTCTGTTTTTGGCAAAAAAAAATGTTTTTTAGAACTTTAATTTTTCATTAAATCGCAGACTCAAGTTATACACTTTCGGAAGAATAACCCGTATGCATATTTAATTTCGATCTTTCACTTCAGACTTGAAATTTTTTTAAAAATGTAATAAAATAGGAAATATATTTGAAATTACAAAATCTCGTATATCTGTGCTGCTGATAAAGACCAGAACAGTATATGCAGAGAGTTTATCGTTTATTGGTCAGATAAGACTTACGCGTTTATTTGTTGAGATAAGGCGAACCAAGGACGTATTGCTACGGAGGCAAGTTGCAAAATTACTCTAGAAAGTTTTCGCCCGAAATATCTTAAGCAGCACTAGATAATAATGTCACGCTCAAAGTCATAAATCTGTAGTAAAATCTCAAAAAAATTCGAATTGCCGCGACTGCACTGGTTCATTGAACAATGAACAATGAACAGCCTTAACAAAATGGGCCTCATAGCAACAGCTTACACACTCTAACGAATAAATGCAACTGTTTCAAGTTTCAAGTTAGTTTTTTTTTAAATTTATAATGCTTACAGATTAAAAAAAAGCTTGGTCTCACTACAATAATATTTCCTAGTAGCTGCAACGGCTGTGTGGTGAAATATTTCACGATATTTTCGGTATTCGGTTGAACCACCTTCTGCCCGCTTCTCTCTTCGTCCTTATTAAGTAATGTTTATATTTTAACAAATAAAAGAAATTTCTTATTCTCTCGATTACAATTTCAAAGTATTACAAAGTAGAAAGTAATCGAAGCATTCTATATTATGTTACTAACACTTTCTTAAAACTAAATAATAACTTTTGTAAAAATTAAATAGGTATATATGTATTAATTTTAACTATCCTGTTTTTCTTGAAAAAAGTATATTTAATTTATATATATAAGTTTTTATAATTTCCTATTTCATATTAAATCGAAACCTGCTAATAATGTAAATTTACCCTTCATAGCTCATATTACTATTATTTAAAAATTATCACCTAGGCGACATAAATTTTATTTAAAATAAACCATGATTATTTTTTTGCTGCTTAAATTTTGCACTTTATTTTTGCAGATTGTTTCACACAAAAAAATAGCTTATCTTGATACTATAATGAAACATAATATTGTAAGCCAAATAATTTCTAAATGTTTAGGGAAAACTTTGAAGTAGAAGTAGTCCCAAATGAACATTTACCTCTTTATGTACTATTATCTGAAAAGTTCTACATATGTATTGGTATTTCTAACAATAGCCCGGATCTATCACTGATCCGATAATGTATATATAGACAAGAGAGAAATAAAATAGCACTCATTCACAATTAGGATTACTAAATTTCAATTTTTGTAAACTTAAAACATTCATTCAAACTTCAAATTGAATAGCTTGAAAGAAATGAAAAAATTCTTTCATATAAATTTTCTTACATGGTATAGTCGATATTTCCTTACTCGAAAAAGATAGAATACTTTTCAATACTGAATACTAGGTATTATCTTTACATAACAAATTATTTCCTTTTTTAAGTTAAAACAATTAACTTTTTTCAACACTTTGTCAAAGAAAACAAAATAACCAATGAAATCGCAGTCCGGAGCCCCGTGACCTTTTTAAACGAACAAGCTGTTTCAGCACTTTTTCAAAGAAAACGAAACAACCAATGAAATCGCAGTATAGAGAGTGTGACGTCATAAGAAATATTCCCATAAATATATTTCATTTCTATTTTATTCGCGTTACAGTAGTTTGGTTGCGAAAAAAGAATTTCCCTAAAATTTTTAATTTTTAATATGTTTGACAGGGATGTCAATCTAAGAATTTCCTGGTAACTAAAAGATTATATACTTTTACAATGGTTATTGAATTTCCTATGCGTTGTACTTTACAGTGGTTATTGAATTTTCTATGTGTTGTACTTTACAATGGTTATTGAATTTTCTATGTGTTGTACTTTACAATGGTTATTGAATTTTCTATGTGTTGTACTTTACAATGGTTATTGAATTTTCTATGTGTTGTACTTTACAATGGTTATTGAATTTTCTATGTGTTGTACTTTACAATGATGAATTAGTTTACTTGTATTGTTTACTATAGCATGCCTACGAAAAACTCAAGAGTTAAAAATAATGAATAAAAAAAACATTATCTTAAATTTCTCGAACTGAAAAACAATTTCGCCCATTGGCCATTATAATATGACGAATGATTAGGACAACTAGCCTCGTAAAGGTAAAAACAAAAGAGTGAAATCCACTCCTGTAGGAGAAGTGCATTTTTAACACCCTTAAAACAAAAGAATGAAATCCACTTCTGTAGGAGAAGTGCATTTTTAACACTGGAAATGAGTGAATATTAACTCAGACTGAGTTAAAATCACTCGTTTGGAGTGGTCCTGTCAGAGGTTTAACACGCAAAGGATCCATGGGGGAAGTGCATTTTCGACACTGGAGGAGTGAAAATCTCAACTCAGACTGAATTAAAATCGCTCGTTTGTTACAAGAGTGTAATTTGGCAAGAATCCTTAGACACTTTTATTATAACTTTCAACTTAAATTATTTTTACTTAGTAGTCAAGGTATATACTGTCGCTGATAAAATATCCGAAAATATTGATGCGTGTATTTAGTGGGGAATTATTACGGTGGGCTAAGCATGAGCTTACCCTAATTGACTATCGATTTGTATTAGAAAAAAATAATTCAAAAATTTGAATCACTCACTTAGAAGAACGGGGAAATGGATACTTGTTCCATCGCCTTGATAAAATAATCCTTATTTTCAACATTGACTTCGAACAGGGTTAAAAATAAATTATAACATATAATCGCAATTAATTTGGGTTTAAAGTAATAGCTTCCGTTTTCCGCTTCATTCTATTAATAGATTTTAAATTTATCGCAAAACTTTTGTATGTGATAAGAGTTAAAACTGCCCTCTGATCCCTAAACAAGAGCCTTAATGACCGTGTACCAAATACAAACACTAAAATAGTAAACACCCGCATTTAGATCATGTTATTAACGTTATTTTTATATCTCCTAATATTTATTTTACTTTCAAAATCATGCAAATGCTCATGCAAAACTTGAATCTTAATTGTTTTAATAATTAAACTGCTTAAATTAAACAAAGTATATATAAAATGCATTTGCTTTTTTTTTTATTATAAAAATACGTTTCTTCTTGATATTGACCCTTTTATACTTTTGCTTGCAGAAAAGCACATTGACAGTTGATACATACGGTTAATTCCACGTAGCTGTAGTGTAAGTCACAATTTAAGAGGTGATTGCAATCTTATTTAAATTTGAAAAAGGAATAAAAGTAATCAAATTAAGTTACATTATTTGAATTTAATAAGTGTAGATCCTGCTAATTTGTTTTTCATTCAATGTTAAAAGTTGTATTGATAATCACTTTTTACAAACGTGACTTACACTACATAAAGGATAATTTTTCATCAAATTTACCATAAGTTCAAAGTGCATACCGTACTCACCTTTTTATGTATACATAAAAAAGTTAATACGGTATGCACTTTGAATACCGTAATACTCTTTTATAATGCAATGTTCATAACAAAAAATTTATAGTCTCTTACACGTTGATGTAACTATAAAGCAAAAAGTGGATAAGTAACAACTAAAATTGCAATGCTTTACATATTAATGAAGTTGATATTTATTATTAATTGAAGAGCTTAGTTGAAGAACGGGTTCTAACTATGACATTTTTGAAAAAAAAATGAGATTTTTGTGTCAATCAATATGTCATTAACGCTTTTAAAAATAACAAGCCCCCCCCCCTTAATAAACTTTAAGTTTAGTAAGTTTTTTACTTTTTTAAGTACCGTTTTCAACATATATAAGAGCAACTTACTATCGCATTTTCTCGTTTTCACCTTTTTGTCACTTAGCACGTTCTTGTCTTCCACTAAGCTCTTCAATTGTGATAATTAAAATACTCACTCATACTATTTCTGCATTGACGTACATTCTTGCTCTTATTTTATAAAAAAAATCTTGTTTTTCGCAAGTATAAGACAAACAAATTCTAAAAGGAAGACTTTCGTCATAGCATTTAATTGATTAATTTTTCAAGACCTGTATTGCATGATTCTGCAAATTACCTCAATGAAAATTTTTATTCTTTTTGTTTAAAGTTGATTTTTTTTGTACATTTAAGTGTCGTACAGTAAAAATAACGAAATAAAATTTAAATTATGCGGAAAAAGATATAATGAACATTTAAAGTAGATTTTTTTTCTTTCGGAATTAATGGAAATAAATATAGGTTTAGCATATTGCTTAAAACTTAACCAACCAATTAAAACAGCATACTTCAAAATCAATTACAACTTGCATTAAAAAACTGTGGGTATTCTTTATTATAAATTTTAGGATTTGCATGCCATTTGATCTAATTTAAAACATATTTTTATGCGATTGTTATAATTATTATTAACAGCCAACTTTTAGCGCATTGGCATAAAGGAACGTTTTCTGTAGTTGCTGACGTATAATTTGTTTATAACTCGTAATAACTTTTGAATTTTTATGCGTTTGCTTTTTTAAAATATCTTAAAGTTTTTGAAACTTACCTAAAACAAATCGCAATTTTTGGAGCGAAAAGTACCCAAATAACAGTATGTTACATATTTTTTCTAAATATTTACACAGACAAATACTTTTACATAAAGCATCAGTGAAAGAAAAAGCCTATATGTTACAAAACTTTTATATGATTTGTGACTAAAAGTAATTTAAACGTTTTTATGCCATTTTACTCATCATGGTTATAGTTTAATTGTGATAAAAGCTTTAACTTTGCTAAGTTTTTCTACTAGTTCAATCAACTTTTGAAGTAGCTACCATGCGTTTCATTTTTATACTATTGATGCATTTAAGATGCAAGCAAAAAATCACTTAAAGAGTCCAGTAATCTTGGTAAAGATGAACGGAACATGTAAATAAACTACTTTAACGCATAAAAAATGTATCAAATATTAGGCGCATTAACTTTGTTAACTCTTAAACATTTTATTACTTTTCTGCAAGAATTCAAATTTACTTCCTAAATTAAGGAAATCAAAATTTCAATATTTCAGATTCACAAACACACACCTGTAAAACACTTGGTGTAACGTTACTCCTTAAAAAATACGGTGGAAGCAATGCTGCATCCAGTTTAAAGGAGTAACGTAACAGCATAAATCGGTGAAAACTTACACCAAATCGAAGTAATCTTATACGGCTGAATGGAGTACATGAAAATATAGTAAAAAACAAGTTGCAACCAAAGCTGCCTTCAAATTTTGCTAAAACTGCTTTTAATGTAGAAGAGTAGCCTAAATATAGTATTGAATTCTTAAGCAATGGTTTGGGTACATTTTTTTATAGTTTTATGAAAGTTTGTCCTAAGAATAGGCTAAAATTTGCAATCCTGTGATTAAAAAATGACGCTAACTACTTAATGCCGGCTTAATAGAATCCTCAATTTTGTACGAAATTATTTTTCGATTTCATAATTTTTATGGTTGCGCTTGGACTCTTTAAGAGGTTATACATTTGTGAGTGTAACGTTCCACGTTAACTAACGTTAACCAGGACACACAGTGTGTGTCCTGGTTAACGTTAGTTAACGTGTGTGTCACACACACTTTGTGGAACTTTACTCATATTATTTAGAGTTTAGTAATGTTACTTCAAAATTGGTGTATGATCCAAAAAGCATAGTAACGTTAAACAGCGTTTTAATCATTGAAAAAATTATCTAGTATGTGTATCTGTTTCTTTAAAAAGGTAAAAGAAAATTAGTTTTTACATTTCAAATATAGGACGCATTAGTACCTTTAAAGCTAACCTATAACGCTGCGATTTACCAAACTCTTTATAAATGTGCTTGCCTTGTTTTAAATGCTGTGAGTCTATGTGAAATTCTAATTGCATCTGTATTAAGTCCCGCCTGTAACACCTGTCAAACCACCAACTAAATCATGACGTCTACTCTCAATTAGTCCCTTTCGATCAACTTTCCCGAGGGGGTGTGGCTGCACCTCATAAGCCCAATTATCTGCTAACCCACCCCACTTATCAGATGCCGCATATTCCACAAAAATCAAAATCTCACCTCCCCCTCCAACAATCGAGTTGAGCGCGGCCAGCGAGGCCGCCTGCACAATCACACTGTTCCCCAAGTGCTGCTGACCGTTGACCACGGACGGCGGACCCACCAGAACCCCAGAAGTAGCTGCAGACAGCTGCTGCTGTTGCTGCTGCTGTTCATGGTTCATGGCGGATGGGGGCACGCTCCACAAGTTCCCGAAAAGCGAAACCGAAATCTCCTGCAATTGTTGTCTGCTGAGGGTCCAAACTTCACCAAGGATGCGGAAGGAAGGTTGAAAGTTCGAGTCCGTCGGCCTCGCGAGGTTTCAGTGGTATTGTCGATTCCGGATCGGTTGCGTCGTGATATCGAGTGCTGCTGCAAGATTTGAGGACCGGAGGAGAAGAAAAAGGAGGCGCCACCAGCTGGATTTGTTGTTTGATTGCGGGAGAGAGGCACAGCCCCGATAAGGAGATGTGATTACGATCCTCCATTTTTTTTCCCTCTCCCTTCCCTCCCTTTTGCGGTTTTAGATGGAGAATGGAAGATAGGATTCAGTGATAGTTTTCTAACATGGTGACTGATGGAAGTGGTTTATGGACGGACACGCTTCTAAGATTTCCTCAAAGGTGAGTGAGAAGAGAGGTTCTGGAGGTAGCGGAGTACAATCTCTCCAACAGGTGGGTCAAAGTGTTCCGTTAAGAACAGAATCTGTTCCTATTCTACAGAAATTGACCAATATTCGGCATAAAAAAATCAATCACAAATGAAATTGTCCAATGGATTATTGAAGTTCTAAACTCTTTTGCTATGTAAAATACACACTCAATTGCAACATGCTAATGCAAAATAGACACACACAAAGCGACATTCTTGCCTAATTCATTTTTGATACCATGCATGGCCTGGCCTTAAATTTCGAGTACGTTCCCGTTTTATTCCGAGTTTAACTATTTAAATCATTTTACGAAAAGTAAAAACGAGTAGCAAACTTGGAGAGGGTCCTCACAGTCCTCATTCACAGCATATCGTAACGCTGCATAAAGAGTTTTGAAATTGTAAAGAGTTAGAGTTTTAGAGTATATTATATAAGAGTGTTGCGGTAGAGCGACGTCATTTAACCAAACAAAATTTACATTAATTACGTTATACTTCGGCTATACATTTTACTTCGCTGTAACCTATAACAGTACGTGAAATGCTATGCACTAAAGATGTCGGTTTTTTTTTTTTTTCATTTATCAATGCCCCAAGTTGTAAGCAGAACTCTTTCACTTCTTTCTATCGGCTCATTGGCATTGAAAGTAATGAGAGAGCTATGATAAAATCGTCTTAAAAGATAATTCATTTATCTATACATTACTAATCATTCATTGATCAAAGCTTATTAATTACATTTTGTAATCATTGTATTTTAATAATGATAGAATTTAGAAATTTATTTCATAAAATAAGTCAGAAACTAAACATTTTAGTCAAATATCATTTTAAAAAATTCACACAATAGATAGTTTATTTTAAAATATAGCACAAACATATTAATGTCAATAACAGGGAATGGCTACAACCACACACAAATGAAAAACTACTTGTTACTGAGGCAATGAGGACATAAATGTTCAATGTTTCACGCATATACCAGGCATCTGTGAGTATTTGGGATGAGGTTGACAAGAATAGCCCAGTGCACAAGTACCAGCTAAATTGTACATTCCTCCACAATTTTCTCCGGGTCCCTTCAGAAAAAAAAATTATAATGGCATCGATTAACATAAATATCTATAAATCCATATTCTTATACGGAAAAAAAACTCAATGCAATTTTCTTAGATTTTAAAATAGGAATTAATCATTTTTACTTCCAAATACCTAGTATGAAATATAAAGTAACGAAAGTATTGCGATGGAGATTTTGTGTTTTCCTCACGTTTTAGGGGATATTGATTCCAAAAAAAGTAGTTTTTGAATAATATTCCGTCTTGCAAACTGCCTGTCTAAAACAACTCTTCAGCTCAAACTAAAAGAGATACAGACTTCACATTTGTACATAGTTGAGTTCCAATATCACCTGTCCAATAGTCTGCCGTTTAGGTAGTAAAAACTGTAGTCTCAGGCCAGGAAACGACATATTGGTAGCGAGAGTCGCCTAGATGGTGCCACAAAAAAATGTCTCTCATTTCTGGGGGATTTGCTGAGTCTGAAAAGGCTTGACCGCCAATGTTGCAGCCCGGAAAGTACCTGCCGGGCGTCACAATTAGGCTTTTGAGAAATGTTTTGTTAGCAGAATTTTCCCGTGGCCAAGCAATACAGAAAATATTACTGCGAAACAGATATTTTCTGTACTGCTTTGTACGTTATAAAAAATGAAACCTTCAAGCCATATCCAATTTACGAACCTTCGTCGATGGCATAAGAGCCAGATGCACTGACCACTACACCTTCGCAGCTACGAAAGTACGTACTCTGTATACCAAATTTATTTTTCGCAATTAAACAGAAGAAACTTGCTCACAACAGGTGCAATCTTTAATGTTTACAGATTTTATCTGTTTGCAGAAAAAATTTGTTTTTTTGATAAATTAAGCAGTAATTTTAGAGTAAGTTTCTGTAGCTTTAGATAAAATAAATATCCTGCAGAAAATAAGATTTTTTTGTTGTTTTTTAACAGATTATTTTTGCAGTGGACGACTTTACATGTTTTCGAGTCCATATACTAAAAATAATGGGATAGTTTACGTATGTTGTGTTATTGTAATAATATTAAAAAGTCAATTACTGGTAATATCTTTCAGACTTTACTTTAAGCTATTTTTTAAATTGGACTGAGAAAAACAACACTTTCGAATCGGAGTATAACTGTGATTTAATTTTGAAATGAAAATTTTTGTTTCAAATACGATGGAATGCATTCATTTCTGAAATACTAGACATACTCAGTCAAATAAAATAAGGGATCATTGACTGCTACTAAGTTAAAGTATGTCACAAAATGTTTAAATAAAAATAGGTTAAATAATTTCTTGATGAAAAATTACGTGTTTGTCAAATACCTTTAGTCAAATTGTGGTTATGCTAGTCAAAAAGGTATAAATAGCTCTATTTTATTATGCTTATGAGCGGCAGTGATAACATTAGGTAAAACATGGTTTCCATGGTATATATATATTATAATTAACTGCTATATTGTAATTGTATTTAAATTCCAAAAATTGCCAACAGATCAAGAAGACACTTGCCTACTGGAGCTGTTGACAAATATATAATTTTAAAGGACGATTAACCGAATGAAATTGCTACTTTTTAAATTGCTTTAGGAACGTGAGGGTTTCAAATTCATAGAAACTAGCCAGAAGTTCTTTAAAAGTACTGCTAAATGGAGTAGTTTTGACCCAGACTTTCCGAGCTAATAACTCCTAATTAAATATACATTCTTCAAAACGTTCCTTCCTTTAAATAGTTAGTGAAAACTTTGAAATGTGATTAAATATATTCAAGAGGAAGTCAATACTAAGGTTTTTTTGCTTAGATCAAAGTTATCCCCTTCCAGGGTACGTTTGAAAAATAGTTTGCAACAATTACTCTGGCACATGTATAGCAGCAATCACAAACGTCAGGCATCGTCCCGAACTCGCACTCCTGTATGTCCGGACACCCGTATTCTTCACACATAATGTCACTGCACAGTTCATGCCGATCATCTTCTAAGGCCCTAATAAGGAACGAAGAAATTCTGCTGAATTATGACACAATCAACTACAAAAAGATTGAATTCATTACGTTTATCATATTAATAATTACTATATCAATCAATTCATTGATTCAATAATCAATTATTGATATGCTTTGGGAATCTAAGCATTTTAAAACCACGATAATCTTCTTCTGAGAATTGTTAAAGAAAACGTCAATGCATAGCTGGCCCGTTGACGCCGAGAAATATTCAGAAAATACCTTCGACTTTGCGTATGATACATAAGAGGATTTATGAAGGAAATGAAACTACGTAGATTATTGGCGCAAATAGTTTATTGGTTCAATTTTACATGTTTTAATGGGTCTCAAAACGCCCATCTTCATCAGAATGACACGCAACACTAACTAACAGTTAGTTGAAGACGCGACACGTAAAGTTCATGAATCCTCTCATGCATCCAACTCAAAGTGTAGAAGATATTACCTGAATAGTTCTCAGCGTCAACGTGCAATACATCTCTTCTAAACCCTCTCTAAACATCAATGCATTTTTTTAACATGCATTACAGCATTACTTATTAACTATTTACTGTTATAGGTTTGCAATTTGTAACACAGTGATCGGCAACTTTTTTTCATTAAAGGGGAAATTGTTAGTATTTGAGAAATCTTGGCGGCATTGCGAGTATGTACTAGAGATAGTAAGTCCGTGCTCACTTTCTAGAGAAGACACGGGTTAAAATATGTTTCTACTAGCTGTTATACCCGACGTTGCACGGGTAGAGGTGAAAAAGTAATTTTATATTCAATTTTACTATTTTTTCTTTCATTTGAGTTACATAAGATATGAAGATTACCCAGTAATTTTTTCCATTTAATTACCCATCTTGGATATAGTAATAATTAATATTAATTTCAAAAATACCTTTGATAAGAAGCTCAAATTAAAGAGAATACATATTTAAGTACAAAAAAATAATCAGTAAGAATTGAAAATAAGCTACTCCAGCAAACAGCAAACGATTTGCATTTTTTATAAGTTTATTTGCTTTTTAATAAGCTTATGTTGCTGATACCGTTCGTTATTAAAGTACAAAATCCCGCTACTTATATTACATAAAAAATTCAAAATTTAAAAAATGCTATAAAATTAACAGATAATGTCGTAGTAATTTCCCGAATAAAAACATTTTAGCTCATTTGGCGTGCTTGAAAAATTTGGCGAGGAAAATATATAGCTAACATTACACCCATTCAGCTCTAGACAATCGCACAACCAACCAGCTATTTAAAAAAATGCTCTTTTGCACGTTCTTTGTAATAATTTGGCGAGTTTGGCAAAGTAATTGGCGAAAAAAGGAAGACATGAAATCCTAATATGCATGTGTAGTGCAACGGTCTCTAAAAAACCAACATAGCTCAGTAAAAGCTTAACTATGCTTTTAAAAAATTCATAATTAAAATCATATTTACACAATAAAATAATAGAATGGAGACTGGTAGGATTACGTAACTTGAAACATATCCAACTATTTTTTCAAATTATTAATTTTGTTTCTGAAGGCAATGAACAAATATTAAATAAAGTAAACATTTTCGATTTCAATTGTTTTCTAAAAAGTTTTATTTAAATATTTCTGCCTGATGGCATCACGAAAGAGAAAAAATGATCGGATTTGAGCGAAAGTGGTGTATTTTTTCCCTTAAAACGTTCGAAAACGATAGAAGGAATGGTTCGATTCGAAAAATTCTTAGCCTATGTTTGTTCTGGAGATGAGATGAATTAATGTGCCAAATTTCGTGACGATCTGTTGCGTGGTTATTAAGTTTTTGCTTCCTATACGGACAGACAAACAGAAGTCGCCTTTTATGTATATAGATTTGAATGCTAGAGGAGTTATGTAGAATAAAACAGCACTAAAAGGACACTTTTTTCGAAGCTTTTTTTTTTAAATAACTAAAGATGATCAGACGATCTCACATCAACATTTTTCATAATTCTACTTCTATTTAGCGAAAAAACAAATATCAAATTCAATTTTACTTAACAAACACTTAATAGAAATAGCCCGTAATTCAAATCTATCGTTGCTTTTTTAAATATTTGTTTAAAAAAAAGATACATTATTAATGATATTAAAATTCGTATTTCATCTTCGTACTAAATTATTGATTATATATTAATTATATTTTTTATAAATAATAATAAAAAATGCAGTTAAGTTGCTCTTTTCAAATTAAAAAATGCGTGTTAAAAATTTAATATTACATTAATTTCATTACGTTTTATTATTTTAACTACTTAATTACGGTCCATTTATAAATGTTTTGCTAAGAAAAAGAGCTTTAAAAAAATACCGCAGAAGAGAAATAAAACTACCCAAAAAAAATTATCCTTGTTTATAAATCACGAAAGTACAAACAACGTCTATAAAATAGTTTTTAAAAAAAGTTACTAGCCATAGACTCCAATTCATTAGTGGAAAGGCTGATTTTTCTGAATTAAATTTTGCATGTGATGGGTGCATGAAATAAAATTTCACTTACGCTGTCAGGTAAAGCAAAACAGAGAATATTCCCAGCAAATGAATAGTAGTCATCTTTACCTGTAATGTAAGAAAACGCCCATCAAATGTTTCGTATAGAAGAACTGAAAGCACAAACATACATAAATATAACTAACTCTTTAACAACCTTCAGCCCGCATAATTGAAACCGAATGACATTATGACTTTTTTACGACCTTTTAACCAAAGGTATGGGTCAGTTGTAATGCAGCATAGTAAAAAGGTCATCAGCACCCAATATTTAAACACAACGTATATCCATTAAAAAAAAACTCCTATTTGTTCAATAATATTTTTTTAAAAACTTTGAAAAAAAATATCTTCAATGTTATCGGAAATATTTGATATATTTCTAAATATGTGAACATTACTAATTCTGGTATACGTTTCTAGTCCAAACGATGTTTATTTAAAACAAAGCCTTGAAAAGCGGGGAAAATTGTTTTTTTACAATCCTATTATTAAAATCAAAATTATTGCTTAATTTACCTTAAATGCGGTGATACAAAGTAATTCTTCGATTAAATCTTAGAATGTTAAATATGCCGCAAAGTGCAAAGACAGTCAGGCGTAAAAAATAGTTGCACCAAATGTTGACTTTCATAAATACACTTTTCAGAGAGCCGAAGTTGGAAGATTTTTCTGTATGACTTAAATTAATTAAGATTCAAAGAAAAGAAACTATCTTTAAATTCAGCATTCCTAAACGTTCAAAAATTGAAAATCTTACCCTTTAATGAATGCTGTTAGTTGTTGCAAGCGTGGTAGTTTGGCAAAGACAAAAATCAGGATATAACTATATATAGATTGGGTTTTTTAATAATCTGTATTTTAAAGCATCTCCCCTTTATATTTCAGATGTTTATAAGACTTCCAGGAAACTTACTCCAATCTTACTTCCTATTTCCGGACCTTATTGGCCTCCTCATTCAACTTCTTACGTTTTCACATCATGTTACTAAATGAAAATGACGTATTTCTCATTGACGTGAGGCACACCTCTTTCAAGAAAGACGCAATCTCAAACTCTCATGGCAGTGAAAAGTTATTTATCGCATTTCCTTTCGGTAATTTTTAGCTTTATCTCAAAAAATGTAACTTTCCTAATTCCTGAGGAAACACGAACTTTGTTTCAACTGCATATATGCAAAAGAGCCGTATTTGGTTAAAATTAGATATTTGTGATTGATAATTACTTTTCTCTTTTTTTATATAATTCATCCTATGAGAACGTATACAACTGTCCAGTAGCGTTGATATAGCAATTTATATACAAAGAAAAGTTAAGAATGTAGTCTAAATAATGTGCTGGAAGAAAATTTAAATAGTACTAATGTATCTTCAGTGCATAGCCTGGAAGGCAGAAGCGGTGCAATAGCTTCCTTTGGCAAAATAAAATACCTAGA